>JAVTVY010030537.1:0-119512 GCA_036873755.1 Hanleya hanleyi | reverse complement strand
AGAAACTTAATTTTTGCATATTTCCCTTCGCCATATCATGTAGCATATATCTAGGCATTTGTCTGGTCAAAATCTGCTAATTTCAAATTTGACATTTGACCTATTTTGGTAGGTCACTTCTGGTCATTTTTTTCTACGCAGCAACTTCTCTTTCGCAAACTTGAACTGCCTGGGACTGCCAACCATATTTGCCAAATATTGAAACAATCGGCATGGTGGTTCTGAAGAAGAAGATATTTTAAAGTTTCAGATAAAATCCAAGATGGCGTCTGAAGCAATTGACCAATCAGAAACAATTATAAGTATGCACTAGTTTTCAACCTGTTCTGTCAGTCTGCCAAGTTTCAGAGAAATCAGTACCATAGTTGCTGAGAAAATTGATCCACAAAATCTGGCGGAACAATAATAATAATAACAATAATAAGAAGAATCAGAACAATCTTAATAAGTCTTCCAAGTAAATTGGAAGCCTTAATAAGAAGAATCAGAACAATCTTAATAAGTCTTCCAAGTAAATTGGAAGCCTTAATAAATATACTGAAAATAACGTTTCTCACGCCCTTCTGGCTTGAAATCGTAATAGGTGCACTAGAACTCCAAGCAGTTATGAGGCTTCCATCTCTAGACTGCTGTTGCAATTGCGATAACATTGTTTCATGCGCAGATACCTATGGTGTACGCTGTTAAAAACATGACAAAAATTCAGAAATGCATTTAGAGCTTCAAAAGACACTTTTTCTTGGTCAGCATGACGTGGGAAACACGTTTCTGGCCTTTGTTTGCGCCCTAGATGGCTCCTTCATCGAACCGGAAATGTTAGTACGTTGAAATAGGTACAGAAAACGGTCCCTGGAATCCAGACAAAGACTTGAATGGAGAAAGTTGAGCTTGGAAATTAGTCGCCCTGAAATAGCGCTCCTCACAGTATGCTTTTGTTAAGTTTAGTTTCAGCCATAAGCTCAGACCTACTCAAATGTGACGCTCTATAATATCTCTGAAACTAATAAGGCGATCGTGCTGAAATTTCACTGACATTATCCTCGCAATACAGTGAGTATGTATGCCAAATATCAGAACAATCCGACTCGTCGTTTGTGTAATATTACACAAAAGTACTTCAAAAATCATGTGATTGTCAGCATTATTTGACAATCTGACAGTTTTGATTGATTTATAGCGGCAAAACTATCAGAGCTACGAAAAAATGGATGGCACACTTGTGAAAGAGCTGCTCCAGGAGAATAAAATGCAACAAATTAGAAGCCTCTATCTCTAACGGTTCGCGAGGTACAGCTCTTCAAACATGCGTTCAGTTTTTGACAAAATTCAAGATGGCGGCCAAACCACGTGACCTAGAAACTTAATTTTTGCATATTTCCCTTCGCCATATCATGTAGCATATATCTAGGCATTTGTCTGGTCAAAATCTGCTAATTTCAAATTTGACATTTGACCTATTTTGGTAGGTCACTTCTGGTCACTTTTTTCCTACGCAGCAACTTCTCTTTCGCAAACTTGAACTGCCTGGGACTGCCAACCATATTTGCCAAATATTGAAACAATCGGCATGGTGGTTCTGAAGAAGAAGATATTTTAAAGTTTCAGATAAAATCCAAGATGGCGTCTGAAG
The DNA here is from genome assembly GCA_036873755.1 of Hanleya hanleyi. Lineage (NCBI taxonomy): Eukaryota > Metazoa > Mollusca > Polyplacophora > Lepidopleurida > Hanleyidae > Hanleya > Hanleya hanleyi. The sequence continues at coordinate 117,882 of JAVTVY010030537.1, read as the reverse complement.
CAATTGACCAATCAGAAACAATTATAAGTATGCACTAGTTTTCAACCTGTTCTGTCAGTCTGCCAAGTTTCAGAGAAATCAGTACCATAGTTGCTGAGAAAATTGATCCACAAAATCTGGCGGAACAATAATAATAATAACAATATTAAGAAGAATCAGAACAATCTTAATAAGTCTTCCAAGTAAATTGGAAGCCTTAATAAATATACTGAAAATATCGGTTCTCACGCCCTTCTGGCTTGAAATCGTAATAGATGCACTAGAACTGCAAGCAGTTATGAGGCTTCCATCTCTAGACTGCTGTTGCAATTGCGATAACAATATTTCATGCTCAGATACCTATGGTGTACGCTGTTAAAAACATGACAAAAATTCAGAAATGGGTTTAGAGCTTCTAAAGACACTTTTTCTTGGTCAGCAGGACGTGGGGAACACGTTTCTGGCCTTTGTTTGCGCCCTAGACGGCTCCTTCATCGAAATCAAAATGTTAGTACGTTGAAATAGGTACAGAAAACTGTCCCTGGAATCCAGACAAAGACTTGAATGGAGAAAGTTGAGCTTGGAAATTAGTCGCCCCGACATAGCGCTTCTCACAGTATGCTTTTGTTAAGTTTAGTTTCAGCCATAAGCTCAGACCTACTCAAATGTCACGCTCTATAATACCTCTGAAACTAATAAGGCGATCATGCTGAAATTTCGCTGACATTATACTCGTAATACAGTGAGTATGTATGCCAAATATCAGAACAATCCGACTCGTCGTTTGTGTAATATTACACAAAAGTACTTCAAAAATCATGTGATTGTCAGCATTATTTGACAATCTGACAGTTTTGATTGATCTATAGCGGCAAAACTATCAGAGCTACGAAAAAATGGATGGCACACTTGTGAAAGAGCTGCTCCAGGAGAATAAAATGCAACAAATTAGAAGCCTCTATCTCTAACGGTTCGCGAGGTACAGCTCTTCAAACATGCGTTCAGTTTTTGACAAAATTCAAGATGGCGGCCAAACCACGTGACCTAGAAACTTAATTTTTGCATATTTCCCTTCGCCATATCATGTAGCATATATCTAGGCATTTGTCTGGTCAAAATCTGCTAATTTCAAATTTGACATTTGACCTATTTTGTTAGGTCACTTCTGGTCACTTTTTTCCTACGCAGCAACTTCTCTTTCGCAAACTTGAACTGCCTGGGACTGCCAACCATATTTGCCAAATATTGAAACAATCGGCATGGTGGTTCTGAAGAAGAAGATATTTTAAAGTTTCAGATAAAATCCAAGATGGCGTATGAAGCAATTGACCAATCAGAAACAATTATAAGTATGCACTAGTTTTCAACCTGTTCTGTCAGTCTGCCAAGTTTCAGAGAAATCAGTATCATAGTTTCTGAGAAAATTGATCCACAAAATCTGGCGGAACAATAATAATAATAACAATAATAAGAAGAATCAGAACAATCTTAATAAGTCTTCCAAGTAAATTGGAAGCCTTAATAAGAAGAATCAGAACAATCTTAATAAGTCTTCCAAGTAAATTGGAAGCCTTAATAAATATACTGAAAATAACGTTTCTCACGCCCTTCTGGCTTGAAATCGTAATAGGTGCACTAGAACTGCAAGCAGTTATGAGGCTTCCATCTCTAGACTGCTGTTGCAATTGCGATAACATTGTTTCATGCGCAGATACCTATGGTGTACGCTGTTAAAAACATGACCAAAATTCAGAAATGCATTTAGAGCTTCAAAAGACACTTTTTCTTGGTCAGCATGACGTGGGAAACACGTTTCTGGCCTTTGTTTGCGCCCTAGATGGCTCCTTCATCGAACCGGAAATGTTAGTACGTTGAAATAGGTACAGAAAACGGTCCCTGGAATCCAGACAAAGACTTGAATGGAGAAAGTTGAGCTTGGAAATTAGTCGCCCTGAAATAGCGCTCCTCACAGTATGCTTTTGTTAAGTTTAGTTTCAGCCATAAGCTCAGACCTACTCAAATGTGACGCTCTATAATATCTCTGAAACTAATAAGGCGATCGTGCTGAAATTTCACTGACATTATACTCGCAATACAGTGAGTATGTATGCCAAATATCAGAACAATCCGACTCGTCGTTTGTGTAATATTACACAAAAGTACTTCAAAAATCATGTGATTGTCAGCATTATTTGACAATCTGACAGTTTTGATTGATTTATAGCGGCAAAACTATCAGAGCTACGAAAAAATGGATGGCATACTTGTGAAAGAGCTGCTCCAGGAGAATAAAATGCAACAAATTAGAAGCCTCTATCTCTAACGGTTCGCGAGGTACAGCTCTTCAAACATGCGTTCAGTTTTTGACAAAATTCAAGATGGCGGCCAAACCACGTGACCTAGAAACTTAATTTTTGCATATTTCCCTTCGCCATATCATGTAGCATATATCTAGGCATTTGTCTGGTCAAAATCTGCTAATTTCAAATTTGACATTTGACCTATTTTGGTAGGTCACTTCTGGTCACTTTTTTCCTACGCAGCAACTTCTCTTTCGCAAACTTGAACTGCCTGGGACTGCCAACCATATTTGCCAAATATTGAAACAATCGGCATGGTGGTTCTGAAGAAGAAGATATTTTAAAGTTTCAGATAAAATCCAAGATGGCGTCTGAAGCAATTGACCAATCAGAAACAATTATAAGTATGCACTAGTTTTCAACCTGTTCTGTCAGTCTGCCAAGTTTCAGAGAAATCAGTACCATAGTTGCTGAGAAAATTGATCCACAAAATCTGGCGGAACAATAATAATAATAACAATAATAAGAAGAATCAGAACAATCTTAATAAGTCTTCCAAGTAAATTGGAAGCCTTAATAAATATACTGAAAATATCGGTTCTCACGCCCTTCTGGCTTGAAATCGTAATAGATGCACTAGAACTGCAAGCAGTTATGAGGCTTCCATCTCTAGACTGCTGTTGCAATTGCGATAACAATATTTCATGCTCAGATACCTATGGTGTACGCTGTTAAAAACATGACAAAAATTCAGAAATGGGTTTAGAGCTTCTAAAGACACTTTTTCTTGGTCAGCAGGACGTGGGGAACACGTTTCTGGCCTTTGTTTGCGCCCTAGATGGCTCCTTCATCGAACCGAAAATGTTAGTACGTTGAAATAGGTACAGAAAACTGTCCCTGAAGTCCAGAAAAAGACTGGAATGTAGAAAGTTGAGCTTTGAAATTAGTCGTCCTGACATAGCGCTTCTCACAGTATGCTTTTGTTAAGTTTAGTTTCAGCCATAAGCTCAGACCTACTCAAATGTCACGTTCTATAATACCGCTGAAACTAATAAGGCGATCATGCTGAAATTTCACTGACATTACACTCGTAATACAGTGAGTATGTATGCCAAATATCAGAACAATCCGACTCGTCGTTTGTGTAATATTACACAAAAGTACTTGAAAAATCATGTGATTGTCAGCATTATTTGACAATCTGACAGTTTTGATTGATCTATAGCGGCAAAACTATCAGAGCTACGAAAAAATGGATGGCACACTTGTGAAAGAGCTGCTCCAGGAGAATAAAATGCAACAAATTAGAAGCCTCTATCTCTAACGGTTCGCGAGTTACAGCTCTTCAAACATGCGTTCAGTTTTTGACAAAATTCAAGATGGCGGCCAAACCACGTGACCTAGAAACTTAATTTTTGCATATTTCCCTTCGCCATATCATGTAGCATATATCTAGGTATTTGTCTGGTCAAAATCTGCTAATTTCAAATTTGACATTTGACCTATTTTGGTAGGTCACTTCTGGTCATTTTTTTCCTACGCAGCAACTTCTCTTTCGCAAACTTGAACTGCCTGGGACTGCCAACCATATTTGCCAAATATTGAAACAATCGGCATGGTGGTTCTGAAGAAGAAGATATTTTAAAGTTTCAGATAAAATCCAAGATGGCGTCTGAAGCAATTGACCAATCAGAAACAATTATAAGTATGCACTAGTTTTCAACCTGTTCTGTCAGTCTGCCAAGTTTCAGAGAAATCAGTATCATAGTTTCTGAGAAAATTGATCCACAAAATCTGGCGGAACAATAATAATAATAACAATAATAACTAGAACTGCAAGCAGTTATGATGGCTTCCATATCTAGACTGTTGTTGCAGTTGCGATAACAATATTGCATGCGCAGATACCTATGGTGTACGTTTAGCAGCCCTCTGGTCATCCTGCGGGACGTGCAGGCTCATTCACTCCACTATTGGAAACATGCCAAAAATTCAGAAATGGCTTCAGAGTTTCAGAAAGCACTTTTTCTTGGTCAGCAGCACGTGGGAAATACGTTTCTGGCCTTTGTTTGCGCCCTAGATGGCTCCTTCATCGAACCGAAAATGTTAGTACGTTGAAATAGGTACAGAAAACGGTCCCTGGAGTCCAGACAAAGACTTGAATGGAGAAAGTTGAGCTTGGAAATTAGTCGCCCGGAGATAGCGCTTCTCACAGTCTGCTTTTGTTAAGTATAGTTTCAGCCATAAGCTCAGACCTACTCAAATGTCACGTTCTATAATACCTCTGAAACTAATAAGTCGATCATGCTGAAATTTTACTGACATTATACCCGTAATACAGTAAGTATGTATGCCAAATATCAGAACAATCCGACTCGTCGTTTGTGTAATATCAAAGAAAGGCACTTTTGACACATTATGCGATTTTTGGCAATCTTCGCTCGTCTATAACTCGAAAACTATCAGAGCTAGACTCTTAAACTTACAGTTTGAAAAATAGACTAGGATCTGGAGAATACAATGCAACAAACCAGAAGTCTGTATCTATCATGGTTCAGGAGATATAACCCTCTAAACTTTTAATATTTGTCAAATTATGTGATTTTTGTCATTATTTGAAAATCGGTCAATTTTGATTCCCCTGTAACGGCAAAACTATCAGAGCTATGGAAACATCGAGGGTACATTTGTGACAGAGCTACTTCTGGAGAATAAAATGCAACAAATTAGAAGCCTCTATCTCTCACGGTTCGCGAGTTACAGCTCTTCAAACATGCGTTCAGTTTTTGACAAAATTCAAGATGGCGGCTAAACCACGTGACCTAGCAACTTAATTTTTGCATATTTCCCTTCGCCATATCATGTAGCATATATCTAGGTATTTGTCTGGTCAAAATCTGATAATTTCAAATTTGACATTTGACCTATTTTGGTAGGCCACTTCTGGTCATTTTGTTGTAAGGATCAGCTTCTCTTTATCAAATCTGAGCGGGCCAATTTGACTGGTGACATATGTTAAATATCCGCAGAATCGGTATGGTAGTTACTGAGGAGAAGATTTGTTAGGTTTCAGATGAAATTCAAGATGGCGGCTGAAACAATTGACCAATCAGAAACAATTATAAGTATGCATTAGCTTTCACCCTGTTCTGTCAGTCTGTGAAGTTTCAGACTTATCAGTCAGATAACTTCTGAGAAAAAAATGACACAAAAATGTGCCAGAGGAATAATAATAAGAAAAATCAGAACAATCTTAATAAGTCTTCCAAAGAATTGGAAGCCTTAATAATAATAACTAGAACTGCAAGCAGTTGTAATGGCTTCCATATGTAGACTGTTGTTGCAATTGCAATAACATTGTTTCATGCGCAGATACCTATTGTGTTCGCTTAGCAGGCCTCTCGTTATCCCGTGGAACGTGCAGGCTCATTCACTGCACTGTTGGAAACATGACAAAAATTCAGAAATGGATTTAGAGCTTCAAAAAATACTTTTTCTTGGTCAGCAAGACGTGGGAAACACGTTTCTGGCCTTTGTTTGCGCCCTAAATGGCTCCTTCATCGAAATCGAAATGTTAGTAGAATAAAATAGGCACACAAAAGTGTCCCTGGAGTCCAGAAAAAGACTTGAATGTAGAAAGTTGTGCATGGAATTTAGTCGCCCTGACATAGCGCTTCTCACAGTATGCTTTTGTTAAGTTTAGTTTCAGCCATAAGCTCAGACCTACTCAAATGTCACGTTCTACAATACCTCTGAAACTAATAAGTCGATCATGCTGAAATTTCACTGACGTTATACCCGTAATACAGTGAGTATCTATGCCAAATATCAGAATAATCCGACTCGTCGTTTGTGTAATATCAAACAAAAGGCACTTTTTGACAAATTATGCATTTTTTGGCAATATTCGTTCGTCTATAACTCGAAAACTATCAGAGCTAGACCCCTAAACGTACCAGTTTGAAAAATAGACTAGGATCAGGAGAATACAATGCAACAAACCAGAAGCCTGTATCTATCATGGTTCAGGAAATATAACCCTCTAAACTTTTAATATTTGTCAAATTATGTGATTTTTAGCACTATTCGTTCGTCTATAACTCGAAAACTATCAGAGCTAGACCCTTAACATACCAGTTTGAAAAATAGACTAGGATCTGTAGAATAAAATGCAACACATTAGAAGCCTCTATCTCTCACGGTTCGCGAGTTACAGCTCTTCAAACATGCGTTCAGTTTTTGACAAAATTCAAGATGGCGGCAAAACCACGTGACCTAGAAACTTAATTTTTGCATATTTCCCTTCGCCATATCATGTAGCATATATCTAGGTATTTGTCTGGTCAAAATCTGCTAATTTCAAATTTGACATTTGACCTATTTTGGTAGGTCACTTCTGGTCATTTTTTTCAACGCAGCAACTTCTCTTTCGCAAACTTGAACTGCCTGGGACTGCCAACCATATTTGCCAAATATTGAAACAATCGGCATGGTGGTTCTGAAGAAGAAGATATTTTAAGGTTTCAGATAAAATCTAAGATGGCGGCTGAAGCAATTGACCAATCAGAAACATTTATAAGTATGCACTAGTTTTCAACCTGTTCTGTCAATCTGCCAAGTTTCAGACTGATCAGCCTGATAGTTTCCGAGAAAAATATGCCACAAAAAATGGCAGAAGAATAATAATAATAATAATAAACAGAACAATCTTAATAAGTCTTCCAATGTCTTGGAAGCCTTAATAAATAGACTGAAAATAACCTTTTTTAACGTTCTTTTGGTTCGGAATCCCAATAACACCAACTAGAACTGCAAGCAGTTATGATGGCTTCCATATCTAGACTGTTGTTGCAGTTGCGATAACAATATTGCATGCGCAGATACCTATGGTGTACGTTTAGCAGCCCTCTGGTCATCCTGCGGGACGTGCAGGCTCATTCACTCCACTGTTGGAAACATGACAAAAATTCAAAAATGGATTTTGAGCTTCAAAAAACACTTTTTCTTGATCGGCAGGACGTGGGAAACACGTTTCTGGCCTTTGTTTGCGCCCTAGATGGCTCCTTCATCGATCCGGAAATGTTAGTACGTTGAAATAGGTACATAAAACGGTCCCTGGAGTCCAGAAAAAGATTTGAATGTAGAAAGTTGAGCTTGGAAAGTAGTCGCTCTGACATAGCGCTTCTCACAGTATGCTTTTGTTAAGTTTAGTTTCAGCCATAAGCTCAGACCTACTCAAATGTCACGTTCTTTAATACCTCTGAAACTAATAATGCGATCATGCTGAAATTTCACTGACATTATACTCGTAATACAGTGAGTATGTATGCAAAATATCAGAACAATCCGACTCGTCGTTTGTGTAATATCAAACAAAAGGCACTTTTGACAAATTATGCAATTTTTGGCAATATTCGTTCGTCTATAACTCGAAAACTATCAGAGCTAGACCCTCAAACTTACCGGTTTGAAAAATAGACTAGGATCTGGAGAATACAATGCAACAAACCAGAAGTCTCTATCTATCATGGTTCAGGAGATATAACCCCCTAAACTTTTAATATTTGTCAAATTATGTGATTTTTGGCAATATTCGTTCGTCTATAACTCGAAAACTATCGGAGATAGACCCTTAAACTTACCAATTTGAAAAATAGACAAGGATCTGGAGAATAAAATGCAACAAATTAGAAGCCTCTATCTCTCACGGTTCGCGAGTTACAGCTCTTCAAACATGCGTTCAGTTTTTGACAAAATTCAAGATGGCGGCAAAACCACGTGACCTAGAAACTTAATTTTTGCATATTTCCCTTCGCCATATCATGTAGCATATATCTACGTATTTGTCTGGTCAAAATCTGCTAATTTCAAATTTGACATTTGACCTATTTTGGTAGGTCACTTCTGGTCATTTTGTTGTAAGGATCAGCTTCTCTTTATCAAATCTGAGCGGGCCAATTTGACTGGTGACATATGTCAAATATTCGCAGCATCGATATGGTAGTTACTGAGGAGAAGATTTGTTAGGTTTCAGATGAAATTCAAGATGGCGGCTGAAACAATTGACCAATCAGAAACAATTATAAGTATGCATTAGCTTTCACCCTGTTCTGTCAGTCTGTGAAGTTTCAGACTTATCAGTCAGATAACTTCTGAGAAAAAAATGACACAAAAATGTGCCAGAGGAATAATAAGAAAAATCAGAACAATCTTAATAAGTCTTCCAAAGAATTGGAAGCCTTAATAATCCGAACAATTATAAGAAGTCTTCCGACTTTCGTCGGAAGCCTAAATAGAATAACAATAGGTCTATTCCATTGGAAATGGAAAGACCTAATAATATATAATACACAATTTCTTCAGTTCCAGAAAATTTTTTGGCTAACCTGTTTACGTAACCAATGGGTTACGCAACCTAGTCCTACGTAACCGAACAATAGGTTACGTGAACATCGTGACCCAGAACTATTTTTGGGTTACGCAAATTTTTGAAATTTCGAGGCCTGGGGAGTGGTTATCATTCATGTGTCAGAAGTGGGAGTGGTTATCATTCATGTGCCAGAAGTTGGAGTGGTTATCATTCAAGTGTCAGAAGTGGAAATGGTTATCATTCATGTGTCAGAAGTGGGAATAGTTATCATTCATGTGTCAGAAGTGGGAATGGTTATCATTCATGTGTCAGAAGTTGGAGTGGTTATCAGTCATGTGTCAGAAGTTGGAGTGGTTATCAGTCATGTGTCAGACGTTGGGGTGGTTATCATCCATGTGTCAGAAGTGAGAGTGGTTATCATTCATGTGTCAGAAGTGGGAATGGTTAACATGTGTCAGAAGTTGGAGTGGTTATCATTCATGTGTCAGAAGTTGGAGTGGTTATCATTTATGTGTCAGCAGTTGGAGTGGTTATCATTCATGTGTCAGAAGTTGTAGTTATCATTCATGTGTCAGAAGTTGGAGTAGTTATCATTCATGTGTCAGAAGTTGGAGTAGTTATCATTCATGTGTCAGAAGTTGGAGTGGTTATCATTCATGTGTCAGAAGTTGGAGTAGTTATCATTGATGTGTCAGAAGTTGGAGTAGTTATCATTCATGTGTCAAGTTGGAGTGGTTATCATTCATGTGTCAGAAGTTGGAGTGGTTATCATTTATGTGTCAGCAGTTGGAGTGGTTATCATTTATGTGTCAGAAGTGAAAATGGTTATGTGTCAGAAGTTGGAGTGGTTATAATTCATGTGTCAGAAGCTGGAGTAGTTATCATTCATGTGTCAGAAGTTGGAGTAGTTATCATTCATGTGTCAGAAGTTGGAGTGGTTATCATTCATGTGTCAGAAGTTGGAGTGGTTATCATTTATGTGTCAGCAGTTGGAGTGGTTATCATTTATGTGTCAGAAGTGGAAATGGTTATCATTCATGTGTCAGAAGTGGGAATAGTTATCATTCATGTGTCAGAAGTGGGAATAGTTATCATTCATGTGTCAGAAGTGGGAATGGTTATCATTCATGTGTCAGAAGTTGGAGTGGTTATCAGTCATGTGTCAGAAGTGAGAGTGGTTATCATTCATGTGTCAGAAGGGGGGATGGTTAACATGTGTCAGAAGTTGGAGTGGTTATCATTCATGTGTCAGAAGTTGGAGTGGTTATCATTCATGTGTCAGAAGTTGGAGTAGTTATCATTCATGTGTCAGAAGTTGGAGTGGTTATCATTCATGTGTCAGAAGTTGGAGTGGTTACCATTTATGTGTCAGCAGTTGGAGTGGTTATCATTTATGTGTCAGCAGTTGGAGTGGTTATCATTCATGTGTCAGCAGTTGGAGTGGTTATCATTCATGTGTCAGCAGTTGGAGTGGTTATCATTTATGTGTCAGCAGTTGGAGTAGTTATCATTCATGTGTCAGAAGTTGGAGTGGTTATCATTTATGTGTCAGAAGTTGGAGTGGTTATCATTCATGTGTCAGAAGTTGGAGTGGTTATCATTCATGTGTCAGAAGTTGGAGTGGTTATCATTTATGTGTCAGCAGTTGGAGTGGTTATCATTCATGTGTCAGAAGTTGGAGTGGTTATCATTTATGTGTCAGAAGTTGGAGTGGTTATCATTCATGTGTCAGAAGTTGGAGTGGTTATCATTCATGTGTCAGAAGTTGGAGTGGTTATCATTTATGTGTCAGCAGTTGGAGTAGTTATCATTCATGTGTCAGAAGTTGGAGTGGTTATCATTTATGTGTCAGAAGTTGGAGTGGTTATCATTCATGTGTCAGAAGTTGGAGTGGTTATCATTCATGTGTCAGAAGTTGGAGTGGTTATCATTTATGTGTCAGCAGTTGGAGTGGTTATCATTCATGTGTCAGAAGTGAAAATGGTTATCATGTGTCAGAAGTTGGAGTGGTTATCATTTATGTGTCAGAAGTGGGAATGGGTATCATTCATGTGTCAGAAATGAGTGATCACTCATGTGTCAGAAGTGAATGTGTCAGAAGTGAGAGTGGTTATCATTCATGTGTCATAAGTGGGAGTGGTTATCATTCATGTGTCAGAAGTTGGAGTGGTTATCATTCATGTGTCAGAAGTGGGAGTGGTTATCATTCGGTTTCCTGATTAGAGTGGTTATCATTCACGTGTCAGGATGTCAGAAATGGGAGTGGTTATCATTCATGTGCCACAAGTGGGAGTGGTTATTATTCATGTAGTCAGAGTGGCAGTGGTTATCATTCATGTGTAAAGTGGGTGTGGTCATTTTCCATGTGTAAGTATTGGGAATGGTTGATATTCATGCTTCGGGTTTGGGGATGATTTTTATCATTCATGTGTCAAGTGGGAGTCATTGTCATTCATGTGTCAGAACTGAGACCATAAAATGAAGGGACTGGTGACCGGCTTAATGTCTTTAAAGGCATGTTCCTTGCGCCAAGATAAGCATTGATAAGAATCAAACACTTGTTGATTAGCGGACGCCCGCTAAAACTGCATGGCCTAGCTCGCCCGACGAGACGGTTCACTCCAGGGGAAACGGCATATTGTGAGTCATAGTCAGTCGTGGCTGCCAAAGTTCTCCACTTCAGCCACGTCCGTGCATCGCTCCCAAAACACTATTTTGTTCATTTTTTTCTATCATTTCGCCTAAACAAATCACATTTTAACTTCATATAGCCGTTTTCGAACATTGTTGAAAAATATACAACTGATGGAAGAATATAACCCAACAACATAAAAAATAACTGTTTTTGTCTAGATATTTTTGTTCATGTATACACAAACTGGTTGTGCAAATTGCTTTCATCATATTTTTCCTCTAGCAATCCTGGTAGATAATTCGCACTGACAATCACAAGCTTTGAAAGGACATTTCTCACGATGTATTGAACATATCAGAATAAAGTTGACAGAAATAAGTACATGTATATGTTACTTTCCCTGTTTTAAGCATACAAGATGCGAACTGTAAAGTTCTGTGAGCCTCAAAATAATACAGGAATTGCAAGAAGTATATTCAACAAAAAACAAAATGGCGTCAATCTGAAGAAATTTTCTCTCGATTCTCTTGCTTCGAGGTCACGTGATCCGCAAGGAACCCCCGGGCGATTCACACCTTTGAACCTTTGATCTTAAGCCAATCACCAGTCCCCTTTATTGTACGGTCCCTGGTCAGAGGTAGGAGTGATTATCCTTCGTGTGTCAAATTGGAGTGGTTATTCTTCAGAGGTCAAAAGTGAGAGTAACATTTATGCATCTAGAGTGGGAGTGGTTAACATTCAGTGATCAGAAAGGGGAGTGGCTAAGTTGTGTGCATTTATTTCTAATTCAGGGTTAGATCCAAGAATTTGAAGTAGTGTCCTTATTTGGAAAAAATGCTGAGTGCAGCGAGGCGTTAGGCAACAGGCCGGGGTCCAGCTCTAGGGTTCTACATGCTCTCAGAAGCATTTGAGCCCATTTCTGCTACTTAAACATCTTGTCAGATACCTCCAGATCATGAACAATTTACTTCTTTTTTTTCCCCAAATTTTCACCAGATTTGGCCTGACCTGGCTTGTGTTTAAATATCACAAAGCTGAACAGAGACTTGCTGCATGAATTTCCAGAACATTGACTTCCATCTCTCTCAGAATTGCTTCATCGGTACAATACCATGATGTATACTTTGATTAAGCTACTAACAACTAACCTTTGGGCCGAAGCTCAGGGGCCCTCATAACCCATTCCTGGCTACAAATGTCTTCTCATTCAGACAAGTATATCAATCGACCGAAGAGGACGTCCACTTTGTGACAGTCGGAGACATCAATTTTCAGTTTTTTCAAATGTCCACCCGAGGCACCGCATCCCCTTTTTCGGCCGCTGCCCTTTCTGCTTCCCCCCGACCGACCTTTTTGCCCAACCATGACAGTCATTGAAGACACTACGTGGGAACGCACAAGCCGCATAACTCTCCAGACAGATGTACATATTCCCTTCTTCAGTCATGGTATCGACCATTTGCGTACACTTCGCCATCCATAAGATGGCTTGCGAATCGTGTGTCTCCATTAGTTATTGCAAATGAAACGGAGACCGGCACCCTAATAAATGTGCACACAATGTGCCTATGGTGTAGTGATAACATTTTGATAGCAGGAAAACCAGTCTACTACCACCACTGGTACACAAAAGGGGTAAAATATGTGAATGACCTCCTCGATGAAAATGGAAGCTTTAGATCATATAATTCATTTAGAAAAGAATATAATATAAGCTTAAATTTTTTAGAGTATATGGGAATTATATCTGCAGTGAAGCATTGTGGCTTAAATCTTCCGAAGACAATCACATCAAGTCCAGTTTATCCATTGATTCCAAAGAATATCAAACTCTTGATTAGGAGTACAAAGGGATGTAGAGATATTTACTCTGTTTTGATATGTAATAAGAATGAAAAGACAAAAGCAATGCATAAATGGGAAACTTTATTAAGTTGTACATATGATAATGATTGGTGGACGACTGTATTTGAAATTCCATTTGCATGTACTATAGATACCAAGTTGAGATGGTTTCAGTTCCGTCTTACTCATAGGATTATCACCACGAATGTCTTTTTGGAGAGAATAGGTTATATTGAGTCAAACTTGTGTGATCTATGCAATGAGGAGATAGAGACTATACAGCATTTGTTTTGGTACTGTCCAATATCATCACTCTTCTGGACTGAATTACAAAACTGGATCTACATTAAGACAGGTTCAAACGTAAAGTTTAATAGAGATCTTGTACTCTTTGGATATACAGAGAATAAGAAAAGCCTGTTAAAGTTCATTATAATACTTGCTAAACATTTTATTTACCGAATGAAAATGAGACGGGAAACACCAGTTTGTGTAGCATTTAAACGTTCTATATCAATGTATTATGAGGCAGAGATGCTACTTGATAGAGTGAATTGTAACAATAAGAACTTGGAAAGATGGACCCCATATATCCACCTGGTCAACAGTGTATGGCCGTGTTAACATGGTCCATGATAACTAAGAATATTATATGGAACTTAGTATTGTACTGAAAACTTTGGCATACCTAGATCTGAATACCTGTGACAATCTATATATGTATACACTGTCATGATGTATTGTAAAATACTTCTCTGTGACAAATAAAAAAACATTAAAAAAAAAAAAGAAAGAAAGGGGAGTGGCTAAGTTGTGTGCATTTATTTCTAATTCAGGGTTAGATCCAAGAATTTGAAGTAGTGTCCTTATTTGGAAAAAATGTCGAGTGCAGCGAGGCGTTAGGCAACAGGCCGGGGTCCAGCTCTACATGCTCTCAGAAGCATTTGAGCCCATTTCTGCTACTTAAATGTCTTGTCAGATACCTCCAGATCATGAACAATTTACTTCTTTTTTTTCCCCAAATTTTCACCAGATTTGGCCTGACCTGGCTTGTGTTTAAATATCACAAAGCTGAACAGAGACTTGCTGCATGAATTTCCAGAACATTGACTTCCATCTCTCTCAGAATTGCTTCATCGGTACTACATACCATGATGTATACTTTGATTAAGCTACTAACAATTAACCTTTGGGCCGAAGCTCAGGGGCCCTCATAACCCATTCCTGGCTACAAATGTCTTCTCATTCAGACAAGTATATCAATCGACCGAAGAGGACGTCCAATTTGTGACAGTCGGAGACATCAATTTTCAGTTTTTTCAAATGTCCACCCGAGGCACCGCATCCCCTTTTTTCGGCCGCTGCCCTTTCTGCTTCCCCCCGACCGACCTTTTTGCCCAACCATGACAGTCATTGAAGACACCACGTGGGAACGCACAAGCCGCATAACTCTCCAGACAGATGTACATATTCCCTTCTTCAGTCATGGTATCGACCATTTGCGTACACTTCGCCATCCATAAGATGGCTTGCGAATCGTGTGTCTCCATTATCGCGGAGCGATATCCAATACATTACCGGATTCTGTTCAGCCTTCATCCGGCGGAGAACAGACCCGAGAAATCTGATAAATTACAGGTTTTCATACCACTTCTGAAACAGATATTGCCTGGGCTTACAAAATATATAGGTATGTATAACTTTCGTATCATCCAAGAGGTGTGGTGGATCTGAAATTTTGAACAAGTAGTTCAGCACATGACTCGAAAATGGCGAGTTATGTTGGGGTTACGTCAGTAGACTTTAGCTGATTGGCCGACGAATTCACCTGGTATTGATGGAAATTCCCTCCTGCAGTTGCCGAAAGTAGGCTGAACATGGATACACACGATCCCAGGGTCAGTCTTACCGCGTATAGATGACCGAGATGGTTACAGGTTGGGTATCGACCTCTGCTTGGAGAACGAAAACTCTCCAGACAGACGTACATATTCCCTACTTCATCATGGTATCGACCTCTGCCTGGAGAACGAAAACTACCACGATGTAGATGTATAGTTGTCTCCCCTCCCGTAAGGTGTGTCTGATGCGACTTGACACATACTCGTCCAGTTTACGGCTTTCAAACTTCGTAAAAAAAATGATTTGATTTTTGAAAAAATCATTTGATATTTTGTAAAAACATATTAATTTTTGATTTATTTGATTTTGTACCTGTGTCCATTTTACGGACGCTGTGAGACCCTAGATCTAACCCTGTAATTGCTCATAATGAACACATTTATGGGAAGCAAAGTTTCTATCCACAATAGCAGAAACACATCTTGTATTATTAATAAGACTTACATCTACTAAAGCTGATTTTTGTCAACTATCCTTGCTTTGTTATCCTTTCATTTATATGTAGTTTTCTTATTCTTATTCAATATTTTGCCAATCTCCCATTGCATGTATATGTAGTTTTCTTTGCTGTACATTTTGCTTTATGTGCTGTAGGTGTCTTGTGCTTATCATGTCATGTTACGTATTCTTGATTTTCATATTATACGTGTATATTCATTGCTAATTTTTCTGTATCTTAGTTTCGACTTGTACATTTATATTGTACTAAATCGAATGTCTTAAACATTATATGTTGCGAAATAAAACCATCTGGGTGTCTCGACAGTTCTGCCTTATCATCAACTGAAGTACAAAGTTTATACGATTACAGAGATTTCTTAAACACCATCACAGAATTTGGCAATTGATTTTCCTGGCCTTCAAAGTCTTGCAATTTTATGGGGATTTTTTTTTTCAAAGGTCATGAAAAAATGTCAAATATCTGGAATTTTTCACTGTATTAAATTTCCTCGACCAGCATAATTGTTGAATATTCAATTCCAGTATCTGCTTTGTGAACTAGTGTTGGAATTACACTAAAATCCCAGTATGCTTTGGGGAAGAAATTGCAAGATGTCTGGTGTTTGAGAAAACTTTCAATCATGGGAGAGTGTGAAAAAAAAACAACAAACAAATGCAGCCAGTGTATGGTAAATTATAATTAATGGATCTAATGATGCAAGAAACCTGGCGAGACCAGCTGCAAAATTTGCAGTCTAACATGATATCTGGCAATATAACTAAAATTAAATCGTGTCTGCTCCCCCATTTGGATATGTCGCTTGTGGGATCTAGCTGGCTTGCACTAACGCGAGTGTCGACCAATCCTGAGAACTCTTCATACTGCTTTGAGGCATACACAGTCGTAGGGGTCTTTTGGTTGGCTCAGCCGAATAGATGCCACGCTGATAGTTTATCTTCTGATGTTGCTGCGCTCCCGCCAGATTGGCACCATAATGTGGGGTAGAAATATGGACTGGTCCTTGGCATAAACCTTGGATTAAAGCAGATACGATGACCGTAATCCCGTTCCTCGACTGCAAGTAAAGTGGATAAAATGCAGCCGTGATGTCATAAGACTATTAAATATTCATGACCTGGGCATCAAATTCAATTGAAATCAGTACGATCTTACACAGTGACATATACAATTGGGGGGGCATTGATAAGATATTAATTTATTAAGATTGGATATTTGCAACATGGGAGAAGCCGAGGTCAAAAGCCACATTGCCAGCAAGAAGCATGTAGCAATTGTCGAGTCTGGGGCAAGTAAGTGCCACCACAGCAGGTGTACACAGTTTGTCAAAATTCATGTTTGCCGAACAATTGAGATATTGTCATGGAATTTGTACAAATTGGTCATGGGAAGTCAAACGGGTTCATAACTGTGAAGGTGTAAGAAGTTCAGACTGACACAGGTACAGGTACACGTAGCAAGCAGTAAATTGAAGTTACTTACTACTCATTTTCCAGCATTGCCTTGAAAATGCTGCTACTGGTAAGGTGTATAAAGTGTGCATTGATTGATGTACGTGGTTTCATTGATTGATGGACGTGGTTCCATTGATTGATGGACATGGTTCCATTGGTTGATGGACATTGTTCCATTGGTTGATGGACGAGGTTTCATTGGTTGATGGACGTGGTTCCATTGGTTGATGAACGTGGTTCCATTGGTTGATGAACGTGGTTCCATTGATTGATGGACATGGTTCCATTGGTTGATGGACGTTGTTCCATTGGTTGATGGACGTGGTTTCATTGGTTGATGGACGTGGTTCCATTGATTGATGGACATGGTTCCATTGGTTGAAGGACATGGTTTCATTGGTTAATGGACGTGGTTTCATTGATTGGTGGACGTTGTTCCATTGGTTGATGGACATGGTTCCATTGGTTGATGGATGTGGTTCCATTGATTGTTGGACATGGTTCCATTGATTGATGGACGTTGTTCCATTGGTTGATGGACATGGTTTCATTGATTGATGAATGTGGTTCCATCGATTGATGGACAGGGTTCCATTGGTTGATGGATGTGGTTTCATTGATTGATGGACGTGGTTCCATTGGTTGATGGACATGGTTTCACTGATTGATGGAGGTGGTTCCATTGATTGATGGGCGTGGTTCCATTGGGTGATGGATGTGGTCCATTGATTGTTGGATGTGGTCCATTGATTGTTGGATGTGGTTCCATTGATTGATGGACAAGGTTCCATTGGTTAAATAGGTAATAATTGTGAATGGCCAGCTAAAGTGGAAGATGCTCACTGAGACTTTTTTTTTGCCACACATAAGGAGATTTCAAAGGCTGAAATTTCATGTAACCAAACATGCTCTCACCCAGAGGAAGAATTGATATACATGTAGTACTTAAGGAAGGTTAAATAAAGTTTTATTTTCTTCCTCAGTTGGAACCCAAGATGGGATACAAATGCTTTCAGGCCCCATGGAGCTTCCGGGGATTGACCTGGGGTGTTGCTGTGCAGACCCCAGGTCATGGAAAGAATTGAGCGCCTCAGCGTCTCAGACAGCTTGTCATGAGAGGTTACTAGTGGGGTACCCATAGGGTTTTCTGGTGTCAAAAAGAGGTCCCGGGTGTGAGAAGAAATAGGACCCAAATGTAGTGATATGAATGAAATATTGTTGACATTAACTCATATTCACTCACTCACTCTCTCTTTAAATCATATCCTCATATGAATCAGATTTACCTAATTTTATCCGGTTTTGCCAGTTCAGCCCATTTTCCTCCATAAAGTGGCATATAGATGTGAAGGGAACCAGCCAAAGCTACCCAAACCTTAAAACTTGATCTGGAACTTGAAATGGCCATGCATCACTCCTGCATTCTAACTTCAATACATGAACATACGCCATATTATTAAAGGCAGATGGGTTCTGATTGGCTTAAGACAAGGGTTAAGGGCTTCCGGAGGTGGCTCTATTTTTTTATTGAGTTTTCTGTCGTTGTGAATTTTTTTGCTATAAATATGTTCGCAATAAACTGTCAATTCAATTCTAAACTGTCATCTTTTTTGTCATGTTCACCAGAGAACAGTTTGTATGTTTGAGCATTTTTCTTATGTTGTAATAAATGTAATATTTGCAGATGCCTCTCTCATAATGTCCCGCGGTGAGTGCAGAATTATTGATACTTTCGTTCGTTATATTGTTCTGTGATTGGATGACCTCTGAACTGTATTTTGCACCTTGTACCCTGTTTCCTCCTTCATCTTTACCTTAAGCCCAACATCTCATTCGTCCTATTTTCAGGATGTGGGCTTACATTATATTGTCTCTTAACAGTGCATGATCTGTTCCCATTTGTTTCTTATGGCTGCCAAGCTTGGAAAATATTGGGGCAAGATAATATTTTGCATATATTTGGTCTACTGCTAATTTTACAAACAGAATAGTTTTTTCGGCATCCCTTAAAATACCTCTTTCTTGGTCAAGGTCATTTGGGTCTGGGAAATATTGTGGATATGCTGAGGCTGTGACTATTTTATTTGGCCAAGAGCGTCCAAGGCAATATGTAAAATCTGCAGATTTAAATTTTGTTTATCTTAACATTTCAGTGTATTTTTTGTTGTGACCTTTGGAATTTATTAGTTTTAGAAATTTGTTTCTCTTTCTGTCTGGTCAAATGTTACCCTGTGCCCTGTGATACTGAGAATTTTACTGATAATTGGTAGAATTTGCTGCAAGTAAATTGTAGGTGAAGCCCTGTATAACAGAAGACATTGAAATAGTTCTGTCAGTATCATTCATTGATTCTTCAACTCCAATCGTTCTGTATTCTGTATTCTTTTACGGAGATTCCAGACAATTCAGAAAATATGGTAATCCCTCTGATAATTCAATCACAAGATAATCAGAGAGTTACCAAATTTATTGAAACAGAAAGTTGACAAAAAGTTTCAAAATCAGGCAGTTACTGTATTAATTCTTCGTTATTTCAATGATTTTAGAGGGTGATCAAATTTATTAGAACAGCTGATTCAAATTTGTTCCTAAAATGGGGGGTGATTGAGGCAGTGTAGATCATCACCATGTTCACCATTCAAAATAAATTTTGGGAATTTATGTTTGCATAATCTTGGATTTTTTATTATTTACTTGAACGATTTAACCATACTATAAATTATATATGGTATTAGATAGGAATCCCTTGAAAAAAAAAACAACAACAACACATATTTGTTAAAATAAATGTTAAATGTCTTTTTCTACAATATTCTTCAACAATGCTATTAAATCAAAATTTAGGTCGCCAAGTTTTCTTTCAAAGACAGTAGTATGCCAACATGGCCAACCATGATCACAAAGCAAAGTTACCCTTATTTCGCGAAGTCAGTTTGTCACTGATGTTCTTTTGCTATGGTTTAATTGCCTTAAAATTTGGAGATCATATTATTCAATTCCAAAATCCTTCCATGACTGTTCTTTTTAAAGTTTCTTTTTCTATTCATTTTCATTAAACTGTCCCTGTTTTGCATTTGGTAGATGTGCAAATACATGCACAGTAGATCTATCTGGAATCTCCTTAAGCACATCCTCTGAAACAAAGATAGATCACTGTCAATTGACCTCCTGACGCCAGAAAGCTATTCAAATATCATAAGAAATCATTACAAATCTTTTTTTTCTTCATATTTTAAGGCACACAGATAATCACCATTTTTGCATGAATATCACATGTCCTCCAAACAAACATCTCTTCATGTTATTGTAACAAATGAATATTGCACATCCCCCTGGGCAATTACACATGTAGATATTTACTGTTACAAATTATTGGCAGATCATCTAAAGATATTCGTTACTGTTACAGATGAATATTGCACATCCTCTTGTAGTAAAGATTTCACTGTTGTTACAGTTGAATATTGCACATGATCATCCTAGTGGTGAAGATATTCACTATTGTTACAGTTGAATATTGCACATCATCCTAGGCAATTCACTGTTGTTACAAATGGATATTGTACATCTTTCCAGGCAAACCATTATTCACTATTATTACACATGAACATCACACATCCTCTTTTAGGAAACCAGATATTCACTATTGTTACAAATGAATATTGCACATCATCCTAGGATATTCACTATTGTTACAAATGAATATTGCACATCCTTCTCAGCAATCAGATATTCAATATTGTTATGAATGAATATTGCACATCCTTGAATATGTAGTCAGGTATTGATTATTGTTACACATGATGAATATCACCCATCCTCTAAGGGAAACACTAATTCACTATTGTCACAAATCAATATTGCATATCCTCTAAGAATGAGAAAGGCAGATATTCACTATTGTTACATAGGAAAATTGCAAATCTTATACAACAATCATATATTCACCATCATTTATACATTTGTACATCCTCTACGGCAATCAGATATTCACTCTTGTTACATTTGTGTATATTGTACATATCGTTACATCCGTTAGGCAATCAGATATTCACTATCATTACATTTGTATATTGTACTCCCCTGCTAGGTACTAACTGGTCATGTTCTATTGTGGTTAACATGTAGATGTGTTCACCAAGTTCATGGATTTCATGTTATCACTGCTCATTAACGAATGATCTTTTTGGGGGGGGTAATAGAAAATCCTCATCCAGAAGCTGTTGTTTGGTGAACAGACAAAAGATGTGCTTTAGAATTTTGACAGTTACATTCTACTGAACTGAATGCCAGCGTCTTAAGCCTCCTATTAATGGGTGGTTAGAAAATACTACCCATCTTGTAGGTATATAATATCTGTAATTTGCATCATTAATATTAGAAGGTATTAAAAGAGGTTTTCAATACTAAGGTAACCTAGAAAGGTATTAATTGTATTTGGTGAATTTCGAACATTTTTTTTTTTTACAAACTCTGCAGGTAAATTCCCACAGGAATGATCTTGTTTGGCAGCTGTATTTTGAAAGTACAAAAAACAAGAAGATTGTTCGAAGAACTTACATGTAACTATTTGAACCGACTTCCGATCATTCAAGTTTGGCAATGGCCGGTGCCCAACATTGGCATTACCATGCTTTACACAGTCAAATTGATTGGGGAATTTTAAAGACTAGGATGACATTGCAGACAATCCGATTGTGAGGGATGTACCTTTGGTCAGGGGATTGTTTTGTTGGTATTTTCATCCTGTGCCTATCTGGGCCCCTTGTGATCAATAATTTTTTATGTCGTGGATATATCCCGGATGTTTATCAATGTGTCTATGGTGATGGTGAAATTGTATAATCCATACAGTTTGCCCCGTAATAGTGTTGTACACGTATAAAATGTGGAACTGTATGTCCAAGCTCTGCTTCAGTAAATCTTTTGCAGTCATCTTTTGCAGTCTTATAGGTGGTATCCTGCATGGTTGTCCCATCTCCCTAATGCTATTTAGGTGAAATTGAACATTTTTAAGTGGTGATGTGATCGAGAATGAATCAAGTTTTTGAGAATTCAGTATACATGTATGGTGTTGGATGGACTTTCCAAAACCCTCCATATTTATTTTCAGTTGGTGTTCATGATTGTCGGTCATGACATTAAACCCATATTTAGCCTGTGATTTTGCTGAAGAAAGACAAATATCAAGTCCAATAATAATTTATTGTTTATATACAGTAAACCCTCCAATAATTCAATCAGAGGAAGTGGATTTTTCCCCCCAAAAAATCAAGTTATCAAATTTATCAGAACAGGAAGTTAAAATGGTTCATAATCATGCAGATAAACAATTATTTCTTTATTATTTTAATGATTTAAGGATACGGAGTTCTCCTGTCATGCCTGTAGACACTTTTACACATCCTGTAGAATTTGTCTTTATATAGCTAAAAGTATACCTCATAGCTATGGTAATGTTTATATTTGTTGAAAGTGCATTTCTTAAGGATTCCAAATATATAAATGTGTTCACTGTAAATCTGTAGGTTGTGAAGATATTAAAATTAAAACAAATATTAATTTTAAAAAATGAGCCTTCTTTTTTAAATGGCTCTTTTTGAAAAAGTGTTCAACTTATCGTTACTTACATCATCATTTCTTTTAGAAGACCAGTCCAACAGGAAATCCGTATATCAGTTTTGTCAATTTTGGTCTACGGTAATTTCCCTATTAATTCACCTTCCAAATTTAATTCGAAAACGGCCGATTTTTCCCCTGTCGTGATTTTGTCCATCTTAATAAAACGAAAACGGGAGCATTTTCAATATACCCGTGAAACAATAAATTCGAACACTCCCGTTTTCGCCACGGAGTTCGTGCCGATGAAAGTAAAGTGAATATGTTACTAGAATCTCGTATAGTATATCACCGTATGCTATTATTTGTAAACGCAGAGAAACAACAGGGAATGGTACAATATAATCAGACTGAATTACTATTACTTACAGTCCATAAGGAAACAAATTGATTCAATCAACTCCGCAGTCCTGTAATTTTATCCTAACTTGATCGCGTTTCGCCGCAGTCGAGAAAAATATATACGGTAAAAAATCCGAAATGGCTTGAATGAAAAGTCGGTCTTTTACCACATGACGTGTGTCTTTCAACATTTAAATTTACTGAGCTGGTTTTACTTGACTACAATTGTTTTAGAAGCGACACTAAAGTCAAAACGCACATGTCGTGCTTCAGGCATACCATCGCATTGACGGACCATTTGGAGTCTTGACCTTGAACTTGCAAATTCCCGCCAAGTTTTTTTCATAGAATTTGTTTACGTTAATTTTACTACGATGATTGCATTGGCTGAGAACAGTCAGCGGGTCGTGGATTAACTTTTCTAGGGCGTGCACGTGATCTTATTGTGTCACGCCTGCACATGGTTTCAAGAGCGCGGATATTACATCAGACCACGTGGTCGCTATAAATAGACTAAGCTTCCCCATGTCTGTATCATCGGCATTATTCTGTCATTATTTCCTGTATATTTTAGGCCTGATTGGATTTCGCTGCCTGATAAACTAAACATAAAAATACTTTGGCGACTAAACACTTCATTAATCAAAAATTCACTTTCCACTTTGTCGAGTTACTCTATTTTTTAATCGACACATTGGCGAGTGACTGAAAAATTCAGTCGCCAGTTGTCATTTTTTAGTCGCCATTGTCGACCGGGTTTTGTGAGCACTGAAATACTCTAATATGTGTTACGTGTATAGTTTTATATTTCCAGAATATTGTTTCAATTCCATGTCAGTTAGGTTTCATAATATAGATCATAGCTAATACTGAACAAAAAGGAAGAAATATGTTCAATGTTTTGGCCTAGTTTTACGATGTTATTATGGACGCGAATTTACGGAAGTCCGCTCAAAAATCTGCATGATCTTGCTAAACGGGCTGCTGAACTTGTCACTCGATCAATATGCTGGACTTCCTCGAATAAAATTAGACGCCTTTATCAGGGTAGAGGAGATTTTCTGACATCATACACTGCCTTTTATGGAAACTATGATGAGATATCAAAGTTAATACACGGTAATAAATACGATCACTACGACCACGGCAAAGCGGTCCACCATTCTGGATCTTCCGTGAAAGTCAGCGCGACATTTAATTCGAACACTCGCGTTTTTCTGGAATTAGCTCAACAAATAATTCGAAAGTAGCCAATTTTTGGAGTGGTGAGTTTCATCACTACATCGCGAATTAATAGGGAAATTACCGTAGTTCTTATTCTATTGACATTTATTTCAACTTCAGAAGTTGCTCGATTTTGTGAAGAAATATTCCATTAAATGTCTACAGAATGAGAACTAGACCAAAACTGATAAAACTGAGACACGGATTTCCTGTTGGAGTTTTGTTCTACAGGACATGATGATGTAAGTTATGTTAAGTTGAATATTTTTTTTGAAAATAACATTTAAAAAGAGTTTTTTAAAAAAATCTGAATATCTTCACAACCTACAGGTTTACAGTAAACAAATTTATATATTTGGAATCCTTAGGAAATGCGCTTTCAACAAGTATATACATTACCATATCTATGAGGCAGATACTTTTAGCTGTATAAAGGCAAGTTCTAGAGGGTGTGTAAAAGTGTGTGCAGGAGAGCTCCGTATCCTTAACAGGGTGATCAAATTTATTACAACAGCTGATTGAATTTTGTCCCAAAATTTGGGTGATTGAATTTTCGAGGGATTATCGTATTCAAGAAATGGCTGATGCTAAAGTACATTATCTGAATCTTGCATATGGCATTATGTGAAGTGAACTAGTTGCGATTCAAGAAAGAGATTAATTCAAAGACACAAGCAGCTTCATTCAGGTCACTCAAATGGTTTACTCAAACCAAATTAATGTAACGTATTTCAGCCACCATGTCCAAAGTTTTATTCTTGTGTTACACTGAGCTAATCAGTTCACCGGTATTTAATTCTCAATTTTTCCTTGCATATATATATTCATGTACATGTTCTAGCAACAGCTGATTGAACCAAGATTTTTAAAAGAGCATGTTGAAATTGAAATACAGTTTGACAGTCTAGGTCATTTCACATATTCACACACATTGCTGTCCATGAAACTTAATTTTAGAATTAGAACTTTTGTCTTCGGCACTCTCACCTATTTGCTTTTAAACGTTCATACATGTACATGTATTATTGAAATTCATGCACACGTATGGGACAACATGAACATGTATGGGAAGAATTCTTCATCGATTCTCGGCACGAATGAAGAAAATCTCACGACTGTTCTTCATTTCCTTAGAATACATTTCACTGAGGCTGCACTGACATGCGAGAAGGTTTCTATTGCTCGGTCAATTTTTTTTTTTTAACGTAACATATTTGCAAACAATCATGTACGTGAATTACCAGTGTCCGTCAAGATTAAAATGGCAACGTGGTAATTTGCATTATTCTTCCCAGTTGTTAGACATGCTGGAGCATTTACTTTACCTATGACTGGTCGATATGGATCATCTGTGAAAATCAATTGCCACTTGACCTTTCACAGTTTGTTGGCATGAGTAAGGCTCTCGGGCAGTCTTGAATGTTTTTGGTGAGCGTTATGCCACCTTCTCTATGAACTTGAGAAAAAGCTATCCAAGGATGGTCTTGACACGTATTATCTCTGAATTAATGAAGGAGAGCTTCAAATAGCTGTATCATGGGCTTCAACCAACTTTTATCAGATCTGGGGGGATGCTATCACCTACTTCAGGCTGAATAAATCTATCTCTAGCTTTACGGGCTCTGTTTTGACAAAGATGACAAGGGAGGAAGCTTTTTTTATCTTCTTAATTTTTTTTCTTTCACACAGACCAATTTATCTATCTGTTCTGTCATACTGATCCAGTAGTTTAATACAATTTCCCTCCCACTACCCCTTCCCCCCCCTCCCCCAAAGGTTTAGACCATTGTTAATATCGTGTTCTTGATGCTGTCCAAACTCTGGCAGCAATTTCTTTTTCACAAATAAGGCACAAAACATTCCCCCAAATAGTTGTGTAACTTCAGTTTCTCTCACCGATGCTGTGACATGACAACAAAAGCTAAGAAATTGAGAATCCTTTGCAGTTTATTGTTGGGTTGTTTGCAAAAGATTTGGCTCAATTACAGGGGCTGAAACAGACCCACATTCATACTGTTGATCCAATTAGGGAAAAAGTAAAAAAAAAAAAAAAATGAATTCGAGAGAAATCCACAATCATCTTCTTTTGATCTCTAATTTTACCAAATATGTTTTTATGTGGAATTTTATCGCTGTATTGAATCAGTATTATATGGAACATAAAGTTGTTATTCCAGATGTGGGAGTCTTGTTCATACCGAACTTACAGCTGTATTAGGCGCTGTAATTATTAATTTTTTTTTATGATTTTGCATGGTGTTTAGCCCATCACAAGACAATCTGGTGTGAAATTATCTTGTGAAATCATCAAATTCAACAGATTCCGAATTGCTGACCATCAACAACTGTGGCCTTGCTTTCGAATCATTTTGAACATGTTGCATGATTTAATATGATTCATGTCTCTTTGTCCTTATTCGCAGGTGGTGAGAGGAAAGGCTGGTATCGGTATGCCGACAACTTGGGTTCCAGGAACCACTGGGTTCAACAGTTGTTCGCCATGTTCAAAGAAGACGTGAAAACATCAAAAGAAACCTGCAACCAGAAGGCTCAGGAAAATGCGGCCAGCTCAAAAACTCAAGATCATCGGGAAATGCAAAGTTTACATTCGAGTCTGTCGAGAGAACAGCATCATTTGTCAGACCAGGTGCATTATAGCAAAGCTGATGGCCACACCCACCTAGCGCCACCTGGTGGTCATGGGCATAGACATGGGGAATCTAAGGGCCACAGGTCCGACGGGGGAAGTCCTAGGTCAGACGGTAGTCAAGGTCATGGTGGAGGTCAAGGCCATAGTGGAGGTCAAGGCCATAGTGCAGGTCCCAGTGCACAGCCTGGCAGGGCAAACCCCAGACAGACAAAGTTGTTGGAGAGTTGTTTTGTCCTCAAAATGGAAGAGTTTACGATATTTCGCGTGTCTACCCCAAACAACAGGAAAGGGAGTGTGAAGAAGTTTTTGTCCTCGGACAAGAAACAGCTGCATCTACCACCAGACATGTCCGTTATTCAGCTAGAGTTCACCGAGTACTACTTCACTGAAGGAATAGACTACCCAGGTACAGGTCATGGAGTACACATAGAAACATCAATGCATCATGGGATATCTTCCAGTTTTAGAACAGTTCATTGGTTAATTCAAATTTTCAAACAGAAATCCTATATTCTCATTGGATTGTGGAAAAAATTGGAAGGACATCTAACCAATCACAGAATTTCTGCAAAGGTCCATTTCGTAACAGTTCATTCAATATTCAAGATGGGAATACTGTACCTTAACCCTATTTGGCCTGGGCGATTTGGGGTGTACCACAACCTGGGGAGGAGCTGAGAATGCCCCCCCCCCCCCTCACCGAATATTTTCACTATCCCTAAGGCCAGAGTGCTGAACCTTATCACACTTTATCTTTGGGTCAAGCTCTACTAGAATGTAGAAGGACAGAAAGTCAGGTAGGGTTGATAGGCATATTGCACACCCAGTCATCTGGATATTAAAACTGTTGTACCATGTGATCTAGTTGTGTTCATAAATTGTTGAGCAGATGTTGGAAGTGGAGATAATGATTGAGAATACTGGTACATGATAGTTACCATTACTCACAAAAAGACCACCACATCACAAGATTTCATCAAAATGCTATTCTGATCAATGTTTTCAATTTTCAGTAAAAAAGAAATTGATTTTCTCTAAGTACCATATTTATTATGAATGTATCAAATGGTGTAACATTCTGCTTGGTTGTTGTTTTGTTTCAGTTCCCCATGCCAACTTGTACATATTGGTAAACCCCATAAGATTAACAGTGGACTACACCACTATCCTGTGGGCAAATTATTTTTTCCTGAATCTTGCTCAAGGCGTGGTAAGTATAGTTCACAATGCATTAGTTAATTAATTAAAAAAAGGGTTTTGAGTGATAAAATTAACTATTGAATTTAATTGAATGTGTATCTGTATGTGTATATACATATAAGAATATTTCGGTATTGAAGGGCCTACTCAACATCATTCATTTGATCAAATGCTTACTCATTCTATCGGGTGAAAAAGAAAATCATAGAACAGGTTTATTATGTTATATTCTGCACAGAAAATGGAAGATCTGGATTCCCATGGTCCTACGGGTCACGTTGACATCAAATTGGAGGCGGTCATGCCAAGAGTAAGTATTTCTATAACTTAACAGGTGATTCAACATGACTGAGGGTCATGAATAACAGGGGTGGCAGAAGTGGCTACAGCCAACCCCCCAATATTCCAAATGTTGTTGACACAATATCTGAATAACATAGGGAGCTAGAGCCTTGATCTTTGGTCGAATGCTGTCTTATGAGTTCACTGAGGATAGACCCTGACCTATTTTCAAAGGTCACAGAAGTCAAAATGTGAACGATAGTGACAGTCCATTATGACCACAATATCTAAGGGGCAAACAGTGACAGAGCCATATATAGTATCCAGTCCCTAGCTTTCTTTGTTTTGGGATATTGCTTTCACAGTGTTATTTCCATTTTGACTTCTTTGACCTTTGAAAATAGGTCAAGGACAGTCTTGAGACAGTCGTTTTTTTACCCCTCGGCCATTTTGGCCACGGGGTATTGTCATTGCCATGTACATCCGTCCGTCTGTCCGTCCGTTAACGCATTCTAGGCAAAACCGCTTGAGACACAACCACCAAATTTTCAACACTTATTTACAGTACAAGGCAGAAATATCTTCATGCTAAACGCGAGTTAAAAAAAGGATCGACCGCGTCGACCGCTCGCCGTCACTGTAATGATACTGCATGACGCGATCAGAACAAGTCGCGTGTTGTAAATAAACGGGTCCCTTTGCTATTTGCCGGTAGTCTCGTTTCTCAGCCTTGTATGCTCGGATAAATGCATGCGGGAGGATTTTGTTGTAGACCGTCTTTTTTTGAAGCGATATATTTGCATGTAGCTTGATTGAAACCCTGCTAAATATGTTTATTTTCAGAAGGCCCATACTTTAATTAATCTGTCCTTCAAAATATCTGCTCGTTTGTGTCTATAATAAAATCAGACCAGGCGAGAAAATATAATAAACAAAAAACACCTTTGATTTCGGCAACATTTACCGTGCGTCTATGTCCCAGCCATCTCATCACAATTTGCACAATTCAGCCGGACGATCGTGCTAAAATATCAGTGCATCGTCCCTGTGGGTTTTAATCCGACATATAAATCCGAGTATCCCCATTTATTTCCATTGTAAATCCAACAGTCGGCTCGCTAAAAGTTTCCTATGGATTCATTTGAATTCACTTGGCACAGAAGATCGACGACAGACAGCCGGCCAATCACTGCGATTGTCTCACAGCTTTTTCTTCGGTGACCTCATTCTCAACTAATCAGCTTCGCTGTATTAACCAGCTCAGTCGGCCTTGTTTTATCGGAGGAATATTCCCGATGACGACATGTCTATCTAATCAAATCCTTCGTTAATTGCTTGGTTATTTGTTAAATCACTCATCATAGGTCGAAAGTGGGGGAAATTATCTTGGAAATGAGGCCAAGGTCTCCCATATTCTACCTCGAGAAATGAGATTTCGATGTGTTGAAAATGGTCCAAAAAACCCCAGCAAATTCTTCGCTGATTTTCTCAATTTCCATCAGAATTAAGGTACGTCTTCAATAAAATAAACCTTTTATACGTTTATGGCATTATTCTTAATAAAATTTGAACGTATATTGCCGATTATTTCATTATTGGACGATGTGGACTACTCACTCGACGAACATTTTACTGTGAGGGGAATATTTTACGTGGTGGTCAATCTCGGCGTGTTCGGCCAACAAAACTCGATCTGACGCGATCAATAAAGTAATCCCTTTTGAAATATGTCTGTGGATCGCGCTAAAACCCAAGACGATCGTGTCGACGGCTACCATCGGCCGCTTTTACACGCTGACGCGTTTACAGAAAACAGTCGGGTCGAAAGCGCGTCTTCCGAAATTTACAGTCGCGACTCCTTCAATAAACTAGCGCGAGTCAGTCTCGATTACTTCGCGTTCTACTCGCATTTAGCATCAAGTTATCTCTGCCTTGTACTGTACCTAGTGCCAAGTCAGACGCCTATCAAAAGTGGCTCCCCTCGGTCCATATTTTACAGAGTTATGCCCCTTTACAGATATATTAATTTCTATTTCTGTCCTATATGCCTGAATGTAACCAACTATATTTGCAGAATTGTGTTTGGTATAGCTAGTATATCTTGGAAACTTATTTATATTCCTGTATTCTACAAGCCAACAAAGGATTACTCGCCTCGGCTTATGGAGTTATGCCCCTTTTGGATGTAATAATCTCCGATTTTGTTATCTGTAGTTGAATGTACAAGTTATATCTGCAGATCCATGTTCGGTACAGCTTATTCATCTCGGTTCTTATTTTACACAGTGCTAAGTCAGACGCCTATCGAAAGTGGCTCCCCTCGGTCCATATTTTACAGAGTTATGCCCCTTTACAGATATATTAATTTGTATTTCTGTCCTATATGCCTGAATGTAACCAACTACCAGTATATCTTGATCATCCCACATAGAACTATTTCTCCCCCAATTCACACTACACATGGGTCTCGGTCACTTGGGGAAAGCCGAGGGGTTTTGATTAGATCAATCTCATGTTCTCCAATAAAATGAAAAATATATCAAATGAAGAGACATCCTCCATGGGCAATCATGGACATATATATCCACATCAGATGGTATTGAAAAAACAAATTATCGTCCATCTAATTTGCATAAGAATAGACGACATAATTTGTTCTCTATTAACAATTAGACTATGCACACTTCAATCCTAGTTGCTTGTAAAGCTTGAAGTGGTATACTCAAGAAATATATCTTCCAGCATTGAAGCACTCGATTGGTCAATTCAAATTTTCAAAGGAAATCCTGTATTCTCATTGGCTTATAGAGAAAATTTGAAGAACATCTGACCAATCACAGAGTATCTGTGAAGGTCCACAGGTTTCAAACGGCTGCTAACTAACTCCTGTTTTCCTTGTTTTGTAGGTGGTTATTCCGTCTGAAAATCGGGTCCCAGGTCAGATAGACCGGCCGGATGCCATTCAGATCCAGGTCTCGCGTTTGACGGCGACCAACAGCCGCGTGGAGAGTAAGAGCTCCAGAACTGATCTCCAGAAATTGCTCACTTCTTGTAACAATGCTTCCTTGTTTTCTACTACGGACTTCCCCAATGACCAGAACCCCTTTGTGTCAATCCCCCAGCAATTCTGTGATCACGCATCCAATCAGGACAATCCTTATATAGACAGAGCCACAAAAAGCCTCCTTCAGGGGAATTCAAGGGAGGCAATTCCGCAACTGCACGTTGACACGTTACGACAGGATGCAGCGTTTGACATCTGGTCCGTAATCATGGATCAGATTTGGGTGGAATTTACTGGTGTTCCCAGCTGCATGGGTCGACCCGCACCCTTTTTGGAGTCCATTCCTTTGACGATGTGGTTCTGTAATCCATTGGCGATGAGACAGTCCGGCGAGGGGCAGTCGGAGCAGAAAATCCTGCTGGACTTTTCGATAGAAAGTGATGCTAGGGATGAGGTCTTGTTCGGTTCGCCTCGTCGAGATAAGGGCATCCATGGGTTAACTGAGAAAGAAAAATCGCATCAAAGTAAAAAACTGTTGAGACAACATTACACCATCTGTGATGACACGGGGATTATTTCAGACTCTTTGGATACAAATTCACCGTACAGCAGCCATAGCAACATATCACAACCCTCTGGTTGCCAAAGTAACGCCAATCATATCAACGACATTAGTATGGACCCTTCCCTATCACCAAATACACAGTCGCCGCAACTAGCAGATTTGTACCTTGTAGTCAATTTTGGCGGAAAACTTCGCGCAGAGATCAACCATTACCAATACCTCTTCCTTATGAGAATTCTGGACTCGTATTCGGAATTCCAAACTCAGTTGAATGAGGACATGGAATTTCTCACACCTGGCTCCTCAGCCTCCACAGAGAAAGTCTGTGCCTCAATGGTTCTGCAGGAGTTGGAGTTTGCTCTGGTGTGCCCGGCAATTCCCCAACCCTCGGTAACACCTTCCAGTCAGACCTTCAGCAGCCCCTTGACCATGATGCCGGAGCTGTCCAGACTTGGCGAGAGTATGGACTCACGGACCGGTGTGGAACTCCATGTTCCTAGTAGAGACATGACTGATGGTCAGGACAGGTTTCTAATACTTACATACCAAAATGTACAGTGTTTAAATACCAGAACTTCCCCCATCTATTTTCTGAGTAGGATGTGTACAGCATTTACACACCAAAATTTTCCCCATCTATTTTCTGAGCATAGATGTGTACAGCAGTTACACACCTAACTTTCCCCCCATCATGCCCAGCTATTCTCTGATCATAAATGTGTACAGAATTTACACACCAAAATCCCCCCATTTGTTCTTTGATCATAGATATGTAAAGCATTTACACACTAAAATTTGCCCCATCTAATCCCTGATCATAGATGTGTACAAAATTTACACACCATAATCCCCCCATTTGTTCTTTGATCATAGATTTGTAAAGCATTTACACACTAAAATTTGCCCCATCTAATCTCTGATCATAGATGTGTACAGCATTCGCACATTTTAGAAGTTGATCAAATTTAATAGAACCAACAACTGAATTTTGTCCCCAAACAATTGGATTATTAGAGGGATTGTGATATTGAAAAAAATATAAATTAAATTATTCTGTTAATTAAACCTGCAAATTATATTTCAGCAATCTGCTTCATGTACACTATGTCTGCTGAAAAGTTAAATCAATTGGCATGAAGTAAGTGTAGAGAAATGTTTGCTCCATCTTTCAAACTATGACAGACTAACTTAATGCCTAATTGAATAGAACTGCAAGCTTGCGATTAGTGACAATTCCGAATCTCTGAAGATTAATTTATTTTGACAGATTCTGGATCTGGTGCAAGTACTCATCATCTTGGGTCGAGTCCGTCCCGTGGAAATGTTACTTCCATATTAGTGCCTAAACCG
Organism: Hanleya hanleyi; assembly: GCA_036873755.1. Lineage (NCBI taxonomy): Eukaryota > Metazoa > Mollusca > Polyplacophora > Lepidopleurida > Hanleyidae > Hanleya > Hanleya hanleyi. The sequence goes on along the minus strand of JAVTVY010030537.1, from coordinate 84,701 downwards.
TCCGGAGAAGCTGGCGCTCTACAGCATGGGGGTATGACGCATGGCAGAGGAAGTAGTGATCCCACTTTTGATCGTAAAGATTCTATTAGTAGCACCCCGCCTGTGGGAGAAACAGATGGCACACACAATGCCCCCAGCACAGAGTCTTTGAACAGGGGAGCTCGGCCTCCATTGAATCGAACATCGTCAGCTGCTGAAGTGAAAAAATCTCTGACAAGTGCCTGGACAGCGTTTTCCGACAAACTGAAATCTCGCGGGGACATCTCTGATGATTCCTCGTCGCTGTATTCGGAAGATTATGACAGTATGTCCATCAACACTGAAATGTCGTCTGATGACGATTTTGAATTCCTCGGCCTGGACGATTCCAACGAGGCACCAGCGTTTGAACATCACGGCAATATTGGACTGCCCCCAGAAGCGCCATCTACAACAGAGACCAGCGAGACGCCTGACGAGATGCCGATGGTTGGAATTACCAGGGAACTACTGCTCTCGGAAAAGGCCAAAGAACATGTATGTCAGCCTTAAATTATGTAATGTGAATACATATAATTTTGGGAGGAAGGTGGGTTCATGATTTGGTTGTCCTGTTGGTTCGATTAAAAGGTTCAGATATGTCTCGACATGTATATGGAATTAAAGTTTACATTTCTCAGTCCAAGCAAGAAAAAACAGTTATATTAATTATTTAAATCCACTTGTATTCAAAATTGTAAAATTCATTTTTTACATGTTTATTGAGAAACTAGGCTGTCCTAGTCAATTTCGATTTATTGCACCCTGGACCATGCTAATGATCGATTCAGCATTCCATGAACAGGGCCAGTGTTAAGATGTATTCTTGCCCACCATAAAAGTAGACTGCCCAAGCTTGAAACTGTATTATATCATATCATTATATCATAAACTAGGCTGTCTCAAACCCATCGTTAAAATTGTTAAGTTTCACATCCATCAACATGTTGTATAATTTCAGGTCTCCGTGATCGTGTTCAAGTTGACCTCTCCTGAGCTCCTGCTGCAGAGTATTGGACCAGATGTGATTGTCCGAGTACAAGTCAAACATTTAACTGTGCATGAATCTGGGAACACAATCTATGAAGATTTCTACAGTAAATTCTCCTCAAACAGAGGTGAGATCAGGTGGTCAAGCGTTAGTACTCTAGGGTCATCCCCATTAAATCTTTTATAGGAAGAACATTCCAGCACCGGATATGTTCCTGTTTAACCCTATTTGACCTGGGTGATTTGGGGTGTACTACCTATCGCCAAAGCTAGAGTGCTAAACCTTACCACTCTCTATCTTTGGGTCAGGGTCTACTTTTTTTTGGTGAATTTTTTGGGATTTTTTATTTATGTGTTTTCTTCACAAAAAGTGCATGTCATAAATAAGTAAATAATAATCTGATGTGAAATAAAATTGCTATTGCCCACTTCTGCTCACAGGAAAGCTGGAATTTTGAAAAAAAAATTTTTTTTACGAAAACATCACTTTTCTGGTACCCCACATGGTTGCCATTTTGAATTTACCCATGATCTTGTGGTTGGCAGGTTCTGCAAATATGTTCAAAATGACCCCAATATGATAAACTATAAAGCCACGGAGTCATCTCTCGGGTTTTCGTCATTCCAGGGATTGGAGCAAAATAACCAACAGAGTGGGCAGTGCGATATTTATACCAGTACAGGTTATCAAATATTTGCGAGTGTTAAGACAGTTCTAACTTCTAATCTATCGGGAAATGTGAAAGTCTGCTTTCAAGATATTTGTACGGTAATCCCTCCAATAAATCAATCTCGGGATTTGAAATTTTGTAGTATACATTCAGGGGGTGATCAAATGTATAAGAACAAGAACAGGAACAGGAACAGGAAGTTGATAAAATGGTTCAAAATCTTGCAGATTATCCATTATTTCTTGATGGTGATCAAATTTATTAGAGCAGCCAATTGAATTTCTCCCCCAATACTGGAGGTGATTGAATTTCCTACGAAGTAGGCTACCATTTTCAAATTGTCCGGTAGTCAGTGAGTGAGCGAGTCCATCCGAATCATTTCATCTGCGAAAATAAGGATAACCTTTGACATTAGAACCTTGATTTTTGGCATGAACATGCATTAGGGGACTGTTTCCAGCAAGTTCTGAGCTGACCTACTTCTGATGAAAATTTGATTTATAATTATTTTTACCCCTCAGCCCATAGGGCTGCGGGGTCTTGTCGTTGCCATGTACGTACGTCTGTCCGTCCGGTCGTCCGTCCGTCAACATGTGTTCTTGTCCGCTGAATATCTGCAGATCTATTAAGCCGGGCCTGACCAAACTTTGGTGAGAGCTTTCTGTATGCTAACTGATGAAATGATTAGGTTTTCAGATGGCTATGATGATTTTATGATTTTTAATTATTTTTTATTGTTTATTGATGCTCACCTTGTGCACTGCTATCTATGCCCATCAGGAACCCTTGGTTGTATGTTGCATTGTGACTCTTGAGGGTTCCCTGATTCCAAAAAGCTCTGTGTAGCGGTCCATTCGAGATTTAGACCATCTGGAGATATGCCCATCGGGAACCCTAGGTTGTATGTTGCATTTTGACTCTTGAGGGTTCCCGGATTGCACGAAGCCCTGTGTAGCAGTCCATTCGAGATTCAGATCATCTGACATATGCCCATTGGGAACCCTTGGTTGTATGTTGCATTTTGACTTGTGAAGGTTCCCTGATTCCATGAAGACCTGTGTTGCGGTCCATTCGAGATTCACACCATCTGAGAATGGTTATCAATGGATGGAACCTCAAGGCTTTAAATTAATTCACAAAACTTGTTACTGCAGGCTCTGGTACTTTAATTCCTCGGCAAGTAGGCCAGTAAAGTTTCTGGAGGTTTAGCAGATTTTGATGTGACAGGGGCAGTGGCATCTAACTATTTAAGGCCTGTATTCAAGAATATCTTTAATTTGAAAACAAACTTTTTTGCTGCTTCTCTATTGAAAACGTGAGTCCCAGTTGCTTCTCAAGTCACACATTATTGTGATATATCAGCTGCATGTCTGGATACGGATTAGAGAAACTATAACCAATGTTTTAAATGGTCTTTGATGTGCTTATGGTGTGCAACAAGTATACGGTTGGCAAAAACAGTTTGGGTCCAGTTTTTGACAGTTAACAACCAACCAATGTGATCATTGAGGTACATATTTTAGCCTATTAAATTCCATTCTGGTGGTTTAGTAGCACCACTCATGCATGTGTCTCGGGCAGTTGAGCAGGATAAAAATGAAACTGTTGAAAATGAAACAATACACTAGCAGGTATGTTTTCGCCTATTGGTTTGCTGATCCAGGAAGAAAATCTATATTTTGTGTGTTGCAGGCTTCTATGGGACTATGGAGTCAGGTTGTTATTGTTAGTAGTTTGCTGGTAAACTTACAGCCTATTTCTGGCCGGACCCACATCAATTTTGAACCTGTTTGCGTACCTCGAGCTTATTCCTCCCCCCCCCCACCTCCAAATAATAATGATAATGGTGGGCATATGTCAATCAATGTGTTTCTATGCCAATAACCTGTTATTGTCCTCCGCCACGAAGTGGTGGGAGGACTTGGAAATGCTAGCCGTCCGTCCTTCCGTCCGTCCCTCCGTCCGTCCGTCCCTCCGTCCGTCCGTCCGTCCGTCCGTCCCACATCTTGTGAACGCGATATCTTGAGAACAATTCGACCAATCGACTTCAAACTTGGGAAGGTGCTTCACATCAGTTAGACGGCCATTGGTATTGATTTTCACCGAAGTACGTAATCCAAGATGGCCGCCATTGACCATATTGGATTCTGTTCGTCCCACATCTTGTGAACGCGATATCTCAAGAACATTTCCACCAATCAACTTCAAGCTTGGGAATGTTCTTCACATCAGTCAGACGGCCATTGGTATTGATTTTCACTGAGGTACGTAATCCAAGATGGCCGCCATCGACCATATTGGATTCTGTCCGTCCCACATCTTGTGAACGCGATATCTCAAGAACAATTTGACCGATTGACTTCAAACTTGAGAAGGTGCTTCACATCAGTTAGACGGCCATTGGTATTGATTTTCACCGAAGTACGTAATCCAAGATGGCCGCCATTGACCATATTGGATTCTGTTCATCCCACATCTTGTGAACGCGATATCGCAAGAACATTTCCACCAATCAACTTCAAGCTTGGGAATGTTCTTCACATCAGTCAGACGGCCATTGCTATTGATTTTCACTGAGGTACGTAATCCAAGATGGCTGCCATTGACCATATTGGATTCCATCCGTCCCAGATCTTGTAAACGCGATATCTCGAGAACAATTCAACTAATCGACTTCAAACTTGGGAAGGTTCTTTACATCAGTTAGACGGCCATTGGTATTTATTTTCACTGAGGTACGTAATCCAAGATGGCTGCCATTGACCATATTGGATTCTGTCCATCCCACATCTTGTGAACGCGATATCTCGACAACAGTTTGACCAATCCACTTCAAACTTGAGAATGTGCTTCACATCAGTTGAACGGCCATTGGTTTTGATTTTCACTGAGATACGTAATCCAAGATGGCTGCCATGGACCATAGTGGATTCACTCCGTTCCACATCTTGTTAACACGATATCTCAAAAACAAATCAAACAAACTAAGGTTTTTCACATCAGTTAGACGGCCATTGGTATTGGTGTTCACTGAGGTACATAATCCAAGATGGCTGCCATTGACCATATTGGATTCTGTCCATCCCACATCTTGTGAACGCGATATCTCGAGAACAGTTCGACCAATCGACTTCAAACTTGAGAATGTGCTTCACATCAATTAGACGGCCATTGGTATTGATTTTCACTGAGGTACAAATCCAAGATGGCTGCCATTGACGATATTGGATTCCATCCGTCTCGGATCTTGTGAACGTGATATCTCGACAACAATTTGACCAATCAACTTCAAACTCGAGACGGTGCTTCACATCAGTTAGACAGCGATTGGTATTGATTTTCATTGAGGTAGTATGTAATCCAAGATGGCTGCCATTGACCATCTTGGATTTCACTCATCCATATTGTACCCATCTGTGTTGTGAACGCGATATCTTGATCTATTCCACTCATCGATTTATAAACCTCACCATCCACAAATCCATATACAACTACAGACTTACATTCCAGTGTTACACTACCCATTACTGCTTCCCAAACCTCCTCAAATTGTCTCAACAATTCCAGATGAACGTCTCTTTCCACATACACATATCAACTTTCCAAGTTATATTTAAGGAGATATTGGAAGCGTATATGCTGTATGCTCTCAAACAGGCTACTTGGCGGAGGACCTGCTAGCTACTCAGCTTGTTATACTTGCTCATGCATGATCTTTCTTGCCACTGATAAAGCTACACTTTCATGCATGCTGTAATCCCGCCAGCACTCGCGTTATGCAACTCGAGTCTATTATATGTATGGTACATACATGTATATCACGCAAACCATATCCTACCTGACCAGGAAAAAATGGGGCTGACGGGTCAGTGCACCTTTTAGGTGCTTGCAATTCATGTTTATTATTTATTGATGGCTCAGCAAGTGCACTGTCATGACTTATCTATGCCCATCGGGAACCGTTGCTTGTCTGTTTCATTGTGACTTTTGAAGGTTTCCTGATACCGGGAAGCCTGGTTCATTCGAGATTCAGACGCTCTAAAAATATATTCTGGGAGCTTACATAATGCTACAATTATTCAACCTATGCACTACCCCCCTCGAAATTGGCAAAAACATGTCTTGGGTCAAGTACACACTTATATGATATCAAACCCTACTTCATAGATCATGTGACGTTAGTCACACCGCCATGTTTGATGGGAGGATTGAATTATTAGAGAAATTATCATATTCGGACTTCGCTTTTCTGGACTTCAAGAATTTCATATAGCCTGTACACAAATTTCAATTTCAGGTTATGTTCCAGACACTGAGGACTTTCTGCCTCATCCACCTATCAAGTTAAAGTACATGGTTGGCTCTGGTGTAGAACCGATGTCCCCTTCAGTGGGAGAGGCTGGATTTCTAGATCTACGCGCTCAAGGTCTCAAGCTGGGCCTGTCCATGTCCAGTATGACCCATATGGCTGACCTCATAGAGGATGAAATCATACCCAAAGCCATGCCCATGAGCCTACAACTGACCGACTTGGATCTGCATTTGAAAGTTGGTATTTACTTGGTGTGCATGTACATGTTTGTTCTCAAATACATTTTAGAATGAAAATAAAAATCCTGTTTGATAGATCATTGTATTTTTATAAGATTTCTTGATGTCATTTCTCAAATATTTGGAAATATGACCCAAGTTTTCTGAGGGCAATCTTGTTGTATTTGTCAAAAATTGTTATGTCTGCTATAAAACCTTGCGTTTTTTTGTGTAGATATATTTGATTTTTCACGACGATGCCTGTTGAATTGTAGGAAGACCGTCCTCCGATCAACTTCACAAGTCCAGGGCCTGTACCACTAGACATTCACGTAGCCCAGATGACCATATCACGAGGGGAGGATGGAGTTTTTCAGATAAAAGGTGAGCTTGAATTTATACGGATTTATCATGAGTCAACAGTGTTCTAGCCTAGAAAGTTAGGATTTGGGCAGACATTTCAGAATGTTTCTACATATATTTGCTTCAGTTTGATACATTGCTTTACTATGGACTCATTATAGTGGCGTCAGACCTACTGTCAGATATAACCCATGATATAGCATTGGAGTTGAAAAAGAGGTGTGCAGCTTGGCCAATGAGCATCATCCATTACGATAATTCCTCTAATAAATCGATCACCGGAAGTGATATTTGAGGTGATAAAACGGTGGGATGATCGATTTATTGCAAATCAGGTAAACCGAAAGTCGTGAAGAGAGAGAATGAACCAGCAAGGTTTCAGTTTCCAACACTGCAATGGGGATCGCCAGCCAAACTAGACGGCGCTGGTGCTCCAACAGGTGACGAAGATGTAGCGTCATAAAACGAACAATTATAACGTCATTACATTATGACGTTGCCTTTGTGACATCCAGAAAAACGACATGGGCATGCGCCATTTACCTCTTGGTACCCGTAGCCACCTGGCGTCAGTTCGGAGTGGCGAACCTCATTGTTTCAAATTTACGCAGCCGATTTTATTGAAAAAAACATTCTTTACATCCAGTTTGTGCGGTTTGTAAAATAAACTAAACAATTTGAGAACACTGGAATTCTGTCTGTGGCGATAGATGAAGAGTGGAAATTTATTCCTCACTACCAGCTCTCTGCTGTCATGCTTGTAGTGGCAACAGTCGAGTACCTTCTTTTACTCATTCGTCTATCTAGTTGATTGGCTATTTTTAGCTTAGAGTTTTGATATCGTTGACAACAACAACAACACTTCGGAAAGCGAGTTTTTGTGAAAACTGTTTAGTATTTCACTTCTAAATTGTATACTTTTTAGTTTTTTTACGATCAGTTTTCATTTTTTGAGATATTCATACCATCTTTACAGTAGTAAAACTTGACAACTATATGAATCCCTGGTCAACACATGCACATCAGAATTGCATATGAAAGTTTTATGACAAACGGGATCTACTAAAAATCGGGGGCGATTGAATTATTACAACTTCCGATCGTATTTTTTTCCAAAAATCGTGCGCGATCGATTCCCGATAGGTAATCAAATTATTAGAGGAATTACCGTACTAATTGAAGCGGAGTGAGCTACGGATGTCACAGCTAAGCAAGACATTGTAATGTGTGCTCTCTTGAACTTGTTGAGCATATAACTTGTTCCTTCTTTTATAAGATATACTGCATGCATTTTCATCGCTCCCATATGCAGTTACATGTACATGCTTTCTGTGTCGAGTAAAGTCGATAGAGACTGATTGTGCATGTGCGTCACGTTTTTCGGCCCATTGTAGTCTGTGGGATGTTACATCAACAGTTAGGAGAAAGAGATAGACAAACAAAGAAACAGACAGATCATCTGAGATGGTCCCAAAAATAATTATCCCAGTGCAAAATTATGCCAGTCATGGACTGATTTCTTCTCTTGTCACAAAACTGCTTACAGTAATCCGTCTAATTATTAATATGGGGAACTTTGGTGTGTAGTTGTAACATTTATTGCTAAATGTACTTTAATTCTATATATCAGCCTAATTTATGGTAATCCATCTCTTAATTCAATCACTGGAAGTGATCAAATTTATTAGAACAGAAAAATGACAAAACAGTACAAAATCATGCATATAATCCATTATTTCTTTGTTATTCAATGATTTTACAGGGTGATCAAACTGATTTTTGTCCCCAAAATTGGGGGTGACTGAATTTTGATAGGGGAATTGAATTACTAAAGGGAATATCATACTCCCGTCAAGTCAAAGTGGTAATTATGAATGCTGCAGCTTAAAAACGGGTGCAATATGCATAGTAAATATATATTTTTTTTTTTTTTGCAGGAGAACCGATGTTAGGCATTCCACCCGTCGGTCGCGAACTAACAGTACCACTGATCTCTCAGGACAAGCTAAGTGCTGTACACCAGATTCCCGATGTCTGTCTCAACGAACGGCTCTCGGGCAGGCCGCTGTCTCCGCGGGAATTACACATGTCCGAACTGGACCTATCAAACATGAAGTTAGAGGTGGAACGCCTCACACAACAGAATATACATCTCAACCAGCAACTTAGTGAAAACATGTCTCAGATGGACCTGAATAGACACGAGTTGGAGGAAACCAAGGCGGAGAACAGAGAATTACGCAAGCAGCTCCAGAAAATAGCGAATTTTCAGCAAGATGAGTCTGATCGACAACAGGGAGGCAGCTCCGGGTCGGATCATTTTAAGGGAGGTAACTTCCATTCTGATCAGTCACAGGGAGGTAACTCTGGGTCTAACCACACCAAGGGAGGTAACTTCCAGTCGGACTGGTCAGACGGTCAGGATGGTAACCCCGAGCTCTCAACGCAGATTGATCCCTTAGAAAAAGAGAATAACTTTCTCTTAGAAAGAATTTCATGCCTGGAGGACGAGTTAAAAAGTTCAAAGAAAGAAAAAGAGTCCCTCGTTGCTACTTTACGCCTACTCCAGGAAGAGCTGTTAACATCTGAATCAAAGAGAAACACACGACAGAGGTCACCGCGGCACAGGTCACCACGACGGTGAAATCTGGCTCAATCATGTCATGTTGCCTATATTTTGTGCAGAATTCTTCTGATACTTAAATGTCTGATGATCAAAGTCAACTTATCTGAGCTGACATACTTTGGAAAAGAACCTATTGAATGTTAAACCATACATATTACCATTACAATGTAAGCGTTTTGCTTTGAAACACACACCCCTTCTACAAGTAAACAAAATATATTCAGTGAAGTGGGTATGTTTGGTGTGTTGGATATATGCTGAAGTTCCCCAAGATATAAAAAGTTGATATATTTCATTCCATTCCATTAAACGAGATTTTGACCTGAAATGCAAGTTACAAACAGATATTTGATGCCGGTCATCACACCACGAAGATTAGTAGGTCTACTGTATCAGACTGATTCTTTGACCCACCGATGATCACCGCATAACAACGAACTTAGATTTCCAATTGAATTTGTAAAGTCTGTTTTACGTTGTATAAAGTCTTATGAATCACTCCAACTAGGTGAATTTGAAGGACTATTAAACAGTGCTGTAGGGTGTACAAGGTAATGGCTTCCAACCACCTGGCTTATCTTGTTTAATATGAAAAATGGCAGGACTGTAGCCCTTTTGGAAGTAATATATAATTTTCCCATACAAATGCCCTTTTCAGAAGGAAGTGAACAACCCTATGTGTCCCTTTCTCTTATACAGCCAATCCCCTGATATGACTTTTTGAGGCGAAAGCGAACCCTTACAGGCAGAGTATCAGCGCTGTACAGTAGGGTATTAATTGGAGACTTCCACAATATCAACTATTGAATCGTGACTGCCACTTCCTGTTTGTTGATTTGGCACTTCCGGTTGATATTCTGGTACTATTGTGCAAACCTCCCATTAGTAACCATCTTGGGCATAATTCATGTACATAGGGCATGTATTGGAAAGATCACTTTGGTGTTTTTGTGGCGAAAATCAATTTTTCGTCTAATGCCCGGCACACACGATCAAATTATCTTTGACAGATGCCACCAAAGAGAACATCTGATACTGATATTTTTGGTGCAAGGGAAAAATATCTTCTGGTTAATACCTTAAAAAATAAAAGAATCTTTAAGGAAGCACTTTTTGACCAATCATCTTGCAATTGTCTACTGCAAGTCTGGATCTCCGTTATGCAGACATCAACAAAAACTGAATTTTGGAGGTTTTAGACAGATAAAAAATATCGGCGGTATTTTGACGTCCAATAAGCATGTTCTTCGTTGAAGATTACTAGTAGCAGCCATCCAATTTCTCACAAGCTTGCTTTATACACAATATCATGAAGAGAGGGCGAGAAAAGAAAAGGCTGTAATAGGTGATTGTCCACAATTATGATTGGTCAAATTGAAGCAGATATGTATCCTGCGAACAGTAGATAATAAGCTTTGTGCCTTCTCTGCTATGTTAGCCACTGCAAAAGTCTGATCACATTTGTCGACTTTGTAACACAGACACAATCTCCCTATTCCTAGCCCCCTGAATATTCTGCTAAAATGTGATCGGTGATTATCCTAGGGGTCGGATTTCGCTGGCCAACGCGCTTAGCGGGAATTGGACAGTCACAGGGTAGGGCATGGCGTAAAAGCTAGACAGTTTGGATCGAGTTGATACAGATCTTCAAAGTACAGAGCATACACTACAGCTAAGGCACACAGCATATGGATACAGTCTGCAAATAGTGTAGCAGATAGGCTATTCAGTACTGAAGTCACTGGTCTGTCCTGCATGAGTGATTTTATCGTAGCCCTTCCTCCCACCCTGGATAATCTCTGATTGGCAAAGCTCTGGAAAACAGCATTATCCTTATGGTCTGATAGTTTATAGGTCACTTAATGAAAAATCAACTTGCCAGCTTGGCACTGATCAACTTCAAAATTAGGTCAAATTTGTCATCGAAAATTTGATTTTGTTTGCTAGATTTCAATTAAGCGGAAGTATTTTATTAGGGCATTTCTTATTTTTCACCAGAAAACATTATATAAAAATTATTTAATTGAAATTCCAGCTGTAATATAGTCAGAATGACATTAGAATTCTTCTTAAAAGGGGAACAGTTGGACAAGATCAATGAAAAATATGTGAATTATTTTTGTACTTTGTAAAGTTGAACTCGTCAAGAGTAACCCTGAATTTATGTTCCCATCAGAGTGAAATGAATGACTGGAGAAATAGATAAAATATTAATAACTTTGTATAAATTCACAAAACATACCATCATCAAATTCTGTCACACAAATAATACATAATACAATACTAAAAATATCATGTCCAAAAGTGAATTATTTTTTTTACCACCTGCATGTATATATGTATTCGTTATTGCCAATGTCTGTAGAATATTGCTGTGTCCTGTCATAACAGTAATGGTGAGTTTGTGATCAGTGGTACATACTTAAAATCTTCTGCCATAGGATTGTTATTTTCCGCTTCCGTTCTCTTTTTTCATTGGAATAAGATCCAAAACTAATTTTTTGCATCGAAAAACTGTTATAAGGGATAATTTGCCATTGAGCACAGATAATTGCATAATTTTCAGTTTCATCATAATATTTAATGCACAATAGAGAATTGGAAAAATCGCTGTGGCAGCTGTGGTGAGGCCTGTAATTTTAACAAAATATAATTTCTGTTAGCTATTCTGTTGAATCATTTGAGTATTGATTTTCACAATACACCTAATTTGTTTTGAATTTTATTATTTTTTCTGCATTATATAAATGTATGTGTACATAGCTGAAGTGATATTTGCCAGTAACTCTCAGCATTACTAAACAGTCCTTAATAATGGAACATTTATTTTTTGTGACATTCTACATGTCCTAGGTACATTGAAATATGTTGTGTTGTTTTAAGTACATGTATTTCTTTTCTGCATTTATAAAAACAGAATGTAATCCCCCTGATAATTTAACATGAGTAGATGGAAATTAATGGTGATTTTGAAGGGCTATAAATTCTATTGGGTGAGTGCCCAAAGAAATGGCTCTCAGATATCTACATTGTAGGTTGCTTCTTCTTGTTTTTACTTGTGTTTAATACTTGTTTATACCTGTACTTTTCTCTTGTTGCACATTATTTGTCTTGAGGAGATATTGTTGTAATATTTGTTCTAATTTAGAGAATGAAGTTCACTGTTGAATGCATGGAACTTATTTCCTTGATGATATGTTTAATACCAACAGTCATAGAGAAGGCAATCCACATGGTCAAAATTCCGCTATATTATGTGTGAAATATATTGTAGGATTTTATGCACTGCAATACAGCAGCCCATGCTGAATGCATCAATTTTTACCATGTTTGGCTTGATATACTATTTTATGTTTACACTATTTAGTGATCAAACATATCAAATAGTACAGTAATTTCCCTAATTATTCGCGATGCAGTAATGAAACTCTTCACTCCAAAAATTGGCTATTTTCGAATTATTTGTCGAGCTAATTCCAGTAAAAGGTGAGTGTTCGAATTATATGTTGTGCCGATTTTCACGGAAGATCCAAAATGGCGGACCACTTCACCGTGATCGTTGTAATCTATTTATTACCGTGTTTGATATCTCTATCATAGTTCGTTTAAAAGACTCGGGGACTCTTATATCCATTCGTAATGAAAATAAAAACATCTGTTCTTTGAAAGCAATTATAGCAAAGACTCGACATTCATACACAGTTTATTTTATCGGTTTTGAACATATTGGTGTTTACTGGAATGACTTTACTAGATTGTGAGAATGAGCCAGGATCAGCAACTTTGACTTTTCAGAACGTTCCCATTTGAACCCTTTTTCGCTGGCAATTTTCATATTCACTTCACTTTAAGCATCACGAACTCCGCGACGAAAACGTTTTATTAGGATGGAGAAAAATCGGCTGTTTTCGAATTAAATTTGGAAGGCGAATAATTAGGGAAATTACTCTATCTAATTCAAGCAGGGTAATCAATTCCTAACTGAAGATTACATCTCATTTTGAGAAAACATTTTTTTTCTGGTTTTGATGTGGGTTCCTCAACCGGTACACATTTCAGATGTTCCATGTGGACAAATTCAGAACATAACAAATGAAAAGTATCAAAATGTATCATGGCATTCTGATACGAACAATCCTCATCAAAACGTATCAAATCTGATCTCCATCACTTACATATATATGTAACAAAAGTGCTTCTCTGATCTATGAATGATTTTTCGTATAATTTAACATTTTTAGAAGTGCTATTAAACACATATTTTCCTTATTATGCCACGCTGACTTTAGTCAAGTGGTATTATGTTTTTGCTTTGTCCTTTTGTCCGTCCCTCCGCAACGAATTAATCTTATTCGTATGATATCTTGAGTTCCAACGATCTTCACAGGTGTGTTGTCTCTGTTGAACTGAAGAAGCCTGTTGATATTGGGGTCAAAGGTCAAAATCATAATACAGCAAAAATCATATTTGGAGGTATGCTGTAGTGTTTTTCAGTTCACAGGAATTTTGACAATATGACTGCTAGAGGTTAAATTATTTGTCGGTCAAAAGATGAAAGGGCAACTTCACGATGGTCGTAATACTTACTTCTCTGGACAACATCCTCCACAAAAGTTCACATATACGTTGTCCTCATTGACCTGAAGAAGCCTATTGATTTTTGGGGCAATAGGTCAAAGTTCAAGGTCGCAGTACACGAAATATTCTTCTCTAGTTTGTGTAAGTAATCAGACACCAGATTGTCAAAATGAATGTCCTAAGATGGCAAACAACTATAATATATAGAAATAGACAAACTTCTGAGCTGTACTCCACGTAAACATATTTAATGCACAAGCTTTCGACTCTCATGCCGGAGCCTCTATCAAGTGATCTGTAATATAGAATGCCATAGCTAGGTTCAGGTGGGATCATCCATAGTCGATTGTTGTCACTCGAATGGCTGATTATTTGAGCATAGGTTTGCCCCATTTTCAGTGGTTCCAAAACAGCGAAATGTGCGGAAAATTTCACAGCTTAGTCACCTGGACAGTTAGCATGAAGTTGTTGGTCATTTTGGGTGATAATTTATCCACAAAAAGCCCCACATGTTTTCCAAATTTATAGAAAATGACAGCATTTCCTTTGTTCAGTTTGGCCTCCACGAACAAATATATGTTATTATTTATACATATAACCATCGCTCGACTAGTAGTTCTATTCACAACAGATTACCTTTCTATTTTATATGGAACCATCATAGACATTATATTAGTCTTTACATGTTTAATTCCCTAAATCATTGTCTCCTGTGCAAAAAAATATCAACCATGTGATAAATTTCTCATCATAATCACATAAAGAGTGTAGTTAAGTGATGACAAGGTCCCAATATTGTAGGATACTGCTGCTTTCATGCTCCGTTGATACCACTGCTCAGGGTTTGGTAGTAGTGCATGTACATGTATGTGTCATGAGTCTACCTATACTATATGGGGAAGTTGGTTTTGAACTGGCAGAAATGAGGAAATATTATGTTACATTAATTAAAATACCTAGTTTGGCAGGTTATAGTTGGAAATATTTATGAGGGATGGCAAAAGTTGATTTCTCCACCAACACTTCAAACTAGCCTTGATATATCAGCCCACTAGCTCTGTTCAATAGAATTATAAATATACCTGAAACGTCACTGACCTTGAATCAATTTGAATTTCGAAATGTGCTGTATGAGTGGGTTATTGATTGACTGCCCTTTGTATCTGACCACACCTACTGCCATATTAGGAGGAATGATGCAACTACTGAGAGAATATGTCGCCCTACATAGTTGTTACCCCTCAGCCCATAGGGCTGTGGGGTCTTGTCGTTGCCATGTATGTACGTCCATCCGTCCTAGCGTCCGTCCGTCAATATGTTCTTGTCCGCTGAATATCTGTAGATCTATGAAGTCGGGCCTGACCAAACTTTGGTGAGAGCTTCCTGAATGTTGACTGATGAAATGATTAGATTTTCAGATGGCTATGATGATTTTATGATTTTTAATTTTTTTTTTTTTTATTAGTTATTGATGGCTCAGCTTTTGCACTGTTATTTATGCCCATCAACATGTTCTTGTCCACTGAATATCTGCAGATCTATGAAGTCGGGCCTGACCAAACTTTGATGAGAGCTTCCTGAATGTTGACTGGTGAAATGATTAGATTTTCAGATGGCTATGATGATTTCATGATTTTTAAAAAAAAAAATTATTATTATTTATTGATGGCTTAGCTTTTGCACTGTTATCTATGCCCATCGGGAACCTTTGGTAGCAGGTTTCATTGTGAATTTTGAAGGTTCCCTGATACAAGAAAGCCTGGTCCATTCAAGATTCTCATTGAATGCTATTAAATCATTCTATTCTACATCATATGATTTATCCTAAAACTTTTGCATGAACCATATTTGTGTCCACACATTTAACTGGTACAACATAATGCTTCGATTTTTGTCATAAAACCTGTTAATGTACCTTGGAAATTATTTAAAACGAGTGATTAGGAGAGCCCATTTTTAGGCTGACTCTGGGCAATTTTGAACATTATGTGATCAATCACAAAACAGAGGTTTATCAACATGAAATTCAATACCCAGCTATTCAATCGGATCGATATTGAGGCTTTTTCTAGGAGTATTTCCTTCAGAAATCGTTTAAAATTGAACAACACCACCACTTTCGTTTTTTGTTTCATTTGAGTTTTGGGCGCCCATATGTTTTCCGAAACTAAATTGGCTCTAGATGCAGCCCTGATCCTACGACTAAAAAAAAACAGCCGAGGGGTCCACGCATCTTTTAGGTGCTTGCCTGCAATTCATGTTGGATATGTTCTGACTGGTTTGTCTCTTGTAGATGACATTTACACCTTGGATTTGAATGCTTTCGGTGGTATGAATTATCTAGGCTTATTCCAAGTGTGAATGGAGAAATCGAATGGAGAAATCAACTTGTGTATGAAGATGTGTATATTAAGCATGGAAGATGTCAATCTGATTAAAACTCAGACTTGATAATCGCTCCTCTATCGGACATGTGGCTAATTAAGATCTGGGACAGTCTGTATCTTAAATCTGTCGCGCATGTCAGACTGGCAACCAATCACAGTCCAACTTCAATGAGCGAATAGGTGCCTATCCGATTATTTCTGTAGTGAACAAGGCGCAGAAAAATCCAACCCGGGCGGCTGACGAAGTTCTTGCTCTCCATGAGCAATCACCGAAGATTATTATTTGCTCAGATAGGCACCTATTCGGCCGGTGAAGTTGGACTGTAATGGTCGCCAGTCTGGCATGCTCGACAGATTCAAGATACAGACTGTCCCAGATCTTAATTAGCGACATGTCCGACAGAGGAGCGGTTATTAAGTCTGAGTTTTAATCAGATTGGGAAGATCTGTGACAAGTACTGTGAACACATGGACCTCTGGAGCATGATACCAGTGGTAAGTTGAGATATTGGGACCTCACCATTCAAGATGCATAATAGTTTAGAAGAAATTTATGTAATACATCTCTGTATCATATAGGTCTATGTATATGTACTCGGACATATGAAATAAAGTCTATCGTGGATTTCCATTATCAATATGTAATATTTAAACATAATTATTACCATTTACCGGTAATAAATGATTGAGAGAAGATATTCTATTTTTGATCAATGGTCCTATATGTAGATATTGTAGAACTGTATAAAAGTCTAGTGTGGTGGAATCAAACTGATCTCGTGTTAATATATATGATATACAAATTAATGCTGGTTTAAGAAATGGAATATTATGAGAGTTACATGTATGCAGTATGTGTTTATTACGTTAATTCTTTATTTTAATTCATTTTGAAAAAAAAAGGTTTTTTTCTATCTTGCCATAGTTTAATCCATTATTGGATGATGATTTCTCATGGACTGTCCACTTTATAGTTGTTCTAGCATATTTTTGTCAAAAATAAACTGAGCAAAGAACAATAGAAATTATAGGCTGGAAATCCATGTTAATTATTATTAAGCTAAAGTTTAATTGGTCACTATTGTTTATGGCTGTGATAAATTGAACAATATATTGTATTACGAAATAATTTTGCCAAACCTTTTCATAGCAGTCCTAATTAATTTATAGGTATGCTTATATATATATATACACTTCTCTGCGGTTTTGATTACTATGACCAGTCTTGTTGAGAGAAGCCAAGGGCATAATAAAAGTATGGTATGGAGATGAAATACAGCTTTATTTGTTGTTCTGTTGCTAAATTTAACTCAATGACGAGGGCCACCCAACTTATTAAATGCAAAGAGGAGCAAGTTTAGGTAGAGTAAATTCCTAGTCTTGTAAGCTATAACAAGAGAGTTCACAGCAAAATGTGCTTTTCTAAAAACAAGAAAAAGGCTGTTTTTAGATAATAAATCTAGAAATTAGGTCTATATAGTAGAATTTTCAAACACTCCCAAATATGATGCGTGTCTAGAAGAATGATAATATTTCCTTACATTTTCCGAAGTCAAAAGTGGAAAAATATTCTTTTTGACCTTGGGTAATTAACCCCCCCCAAATTTGCTTGTGGTGATAGCTTCCATGTTTACCTTCAATATTCAACATAGGACCAGTTCTGATCTCTTTGAAATATTTTAGGGCATAACTGTAATTTTCTCAGTTGTTTCAAGAAAAATTATCTGTAATTTACCAAATACCATTATTACATATAAAGGAAGCTCGAGTGCTATCCTATTCCAACAGATGGACCTTGTAAACGGTTCAGTGCGGATTGTTTGACCTCCTGATTTTCTTCAAAGGCCCATGCTATTTTTGGAATAGTGCTGATTTTGGTAATTGTTTCTTCCATTTTGCGTGAGAGAGTAGTAGGGTTTAACATCATTTTCAACCTTGTTTCCGTCATATCACGACTGTGCCTACATGTGCCAGAGCACGGGAGTGCTCGCAGTTCCTATTACCGTTGACACTGATCAGTACAGCACCCATCCAAGTATTGACCGAGCTCAACGTTACTTAACTTGGTGATCTGACGACAACTGGTGTGTCCAATGCTATAAGTCCTATGTTAATAGTGTTTAAGAATGCCCCAAGCTGTCACACTGTGGACTCGTCCAGTGTGTGTGTGTGGAGTTCAGGTCCATGACTTGCAGGTGTGGCCAACTTTGATAAACTGATGGGCCAACAAATTTTTGCTAGGTAGAGTGCTTTTCACAAAAAATCTCCACTTTGTGCCATTTGCAGGATACTAGAATAGAAATAATTCCTAGTTTAATGCAATAGAAGACTCATGATATTGCATCGCGATCTGTCCTACTTGTTTTACCACAGTAATTATTGTTCAATTTCCCATGGAAAGATCATTTTTTTTCATGGTATTCAGGTGCACCAGTAGTTTGAATTAGAGAAGTTGGGTTATATACATGTTATGTACCATGTAGTGTATGGACAGCTTGGCCAGGATTCAGGACATTCTGTAATAACATAGTGGAAAAACTTGGTTTGACAGAGAAAAGGTACATGTCGGTCAACTTCAGTGGAGTTGTGATCAAAAGCAGACTAGCATATGTGGTGTAAATATAGAAAAGCTATCTCTAAAGCTTTATTGTGCCAACAGTATTCAAAGTCTATTTACACACCCTCTAATAAGAGGGGAGGGATATAAGAATCATTTTCTCCGTATGGCCAAAATTGTCCAGATATCTCCGCTACTATAGTATTTGATAGACAAATTCAAAACTTAAATGAAGCCGCTTATTATCTTGCAGATGTGCAGTTATGGTTTTTTTTCATTGCAGGTTTTGTTGAATTTCCCCAGAGCTATTGCCTTTATTGTCAGGGAGAACAAAAAATGCTAGTTACTATTACTATTTGACGGACAACTTTGAAACTTACATGAAAGATGCTCAGTCCCTTATAGATGTTTTTTCAACCACTTTTGATGGTTTTTACCCCTCGGCCAACTTTGGCCTAGGGGTATTGTCGTCATCATGTACGGCTGTCCGTCCGTCCGTTACTGCGATATCTACAGAACCGTTTCATGCATGGCAACCAAACTTGTTACATCTATTTATCTTCACGTAAATCAGAAGCCTATCGAAAATGAGTCATCTCGGACAATATTTTGTTTGCAGAGTTATGCCCCTTCTTACAAATAAAAATCCATTTATGATTTGTTATTGTGATAATTTCAGAACCGTTCCATATACAACATCCTAACGTGATACAGTTGTTTCTCTTGACCTGAACTAGATGCCTATCGAAAAGGAGTCGTGTCAAAGTATTTTGCAGAGTTATGCCCCTTGTCTAATAAAATCCACTAATTCCTGTTAAGTTTGCATATAATTTCTATATCATGTTTGTATACTATCACATTTATTTATTGATTGGAGGACTGATTTATTGATTTATTCTCTTGCACAACGCGAGGAATGCCTGCAAATCTGCTAACCATTCCCCCACCTGATTGATCTTATTCTACTAATATGATTCACTCATCTTGTTCCACTAACAAGTTTTTTTATCAGTAATTATAATAAACAAAATTTATTCACAACATGATTTGTAGTTTTACCTTTTTGTTTTGCTAACAACCTAACCTAACAACACTTTTTAGTTGCCACACGTCATTTTATATTCCCACCGCTTAAATGTTTCCCCAAATTTGGCTCTCTTCTAATGATTTCCATTTCAGCAATTTTAGTTGTGTTCACCAAGATATGACAACCGTATATCTATAGTGTACGTATTTATTCCAGAAACAAATTAATTTAAGCGGAGGAAAACTTTTTTTCTTTTTCGAAGAAAGTACTCTTACAATACCAGGGGTAAATATTTCTTCCCACAAGCCAATCAATTGGTAGAGACACCCTTACATTATAATGGCTGGGGTTCAGAGCCGAGGGGTTTCGATAGCGCAGCTTCATGTTCAAAGTTATGTCCCATTATTGAAGACTTTAGTAGGCTATATTACATTTTTGTCCAGGCTGCATCTCCCTTAGTAAATGCGCAATTAGTTTGAAATTTGGGGTAGTAAAGGCTTAGTATTAAGTGGGTGTGCATGGTCATTCTTTTTACCAGTTTCGATGATTTCCCTCAGAGTTATGACCCTTGAAATATATATATATGTTCGTCTGTACTAGATCTTGACCACCTGGTGGACAAATTTGAAACTTGCATGGGAGATACCTAGTACCAGCAGCTTGCAAAAACTTTTGGGGTTTCTACTCAATTTGATTTACCCCAATTTCTTCTAATTTGTACAACAGCATTTTTAGACTTGGAAGCAGAAAAAATCCATCGGTATTTCAGCGGTGGCATGGATAGGTCATTTAATCCTAATAACTGAAAAGATAGCTAGTGAAATTTGTGGAATGTTTGTAGAATTTCTCTACACAAGATGCCTGGAGTTAAGTTTTGCCTTCAGAATAATTAGAAGAAATAGGGTAGTTTGAACATGAACAAAAAATCAAATACAAACCTTTTATAAACATTTTTCTAGTCCTGATCAAGATCTGGTTCCAACAGAACACACTGCTCAACATCATTTTCAAGATGCAGTGTTATGGCAACGATTTGGTGCAAGACTCACGAAATATAATTGACAAAGGATCTGCCACAAGTTGTACTGTCAGGCTTTTGTCCAGGATATTACCTTTTCAATGGGAGGTCTTACACCAAAGCCTTGCCAGGGTTAATCTTATGCTCGACTAATTATGGAGCAAACAAGGTATTGTTTTTGTGTTTCCACCTTGGCACTTCAATTCTTCCTGAAGGGCTGTTCCAGAAAATGGTACATAGGGCTTCACCCAAAACCCATACCATATATCCTATCTCCCTTATGTATTCAACTGCATACCACCCACCACAAAAGCCACCAAAAAAGCGAATAAACCCCCCCCCACCCGCCCCATGTATTTTTTTCTGGAACAGTCAAGAATGAAAACCCAAGCAGTCGTAGTCCCCACTGGAAGTAGTTACTTGGCCTGCAAGTGTAACATTCATATTAATGTAGATCCTGTGAGAATATATCTACATACCAAATTTTTCATTTCAGTGAATTTCTGTGGTGCAAGACCTCACATTGTAATGATAATATCCTGGACAATACAACTTGCAGCAGGTCATTGTCACTTATATCTCACAGGCGACGGTCATTGCCAATTTTCGACTGACCACCAAGAGATTGATCGGCATGAAAAAACAATCCCAAGTGAGATCCCGAGGCAAGGTACCCACATACAGAATCTGTTTTCAAAAGTTTTTGTCTGGAAATGAATTCCGACCCCAATACTCTGGTTCCCTTCCTCAAGCCCTTCAGCGTTAGGTTGGGGGACAACTATGAACACACTTCCCAAATGGACCTCCTGGTAACTATTCGCCATATATGTGGCACACATCCCTTGGGTGTAGAGACATAATTAAATATATCAAAATCAAGAATTATTCATCTTTTCCAAATTATTTTATTTCATGATGTAAAATGAGTGGTGTTAAAATAGAAAAAAGAAATTTCTTTCTTGTTTTGCACTTCCTGAAGCGAGAAATAATTTGTCCAGCTGTCAAATCTTATCTCTAATTCTGGTTCCATTCAAAACTACGAATTCAGCCGACGACACTGCAAATTGAACCCAAGTACAGAAAGAATGAGTTTGCGCCATTTCTATCCATGGCTCCAGAAGTGATACACCTCTTCATACATTTATAGTAAAATCAACCTCCACAATTTCCGAGTTGCAAATACCTCCCATCTGTTCTGATATGTTTGCCAGGTAGAATCAATATAATAACAGCATGTGCCTAGAAGAACACGGAGATTATGCAATGGCTTCAAATAATAATAGTCTCTAAAACCCGATCAGAAAGAATTCAAATCTCAATAAAGCAAAACATGGTTAATGGAAATATATTGCTACATAATGGGAACTGAAGACCCGATTAGGAGTGAATTTGACTATTGACGGCGAACAAATATATTCAAACAGCATCTACATGTCAATCTTATAGATCCACTGATCAACTACGGGCAATATTTCAAACAAATTAGCAAAAAACCCAGACGTAGATTCAATCGTTCAAGCAGTCTATTTCAAGTCCTCGTTCGGGGGAAAAATGGTACATAAACTGTCCATGGTAGGTTTAACATCAAAGTTTTACATACTATTATTCCAGATGGCACAAAATGGATACATATGGGGAATCGAGAACAGATTTTGCCTCATTTTCGGATCAACTCCTCTATCTGAAGGTCAAAACTGTTTTATCTATAAACATACACACCACCCCAAAATCTTAGTATCAACATGGAGGAAAACTACGATGCACGATGGTGAAGAAAATGACCTCCTTATCTAAGCTGCACCTGTGTTAAAATCGGACGAGACAGTCATGTTCAAGAACTGTATTCACGGACACTAAATATGGAATGTCCATATAGTTGTCAAATCAGTACAACAGACAAGAACAGACCCACTCCCTGGGCACTGGAATTGACACCATTTATGTGGGGCTTCTGCTACCAGATGGACTGCGACTGCGCGACTTCGAACGAGCTGGTGACCCATCATTTTGGTTGTTTGTTGTTTCTTCGTCGCCATTCACTTTATCGGAGCCAGCATTGGACTTCTGTGAAGGAGCATTGCTCGGTGATCGACTTCGTGACCGGCTCGGCGACTTGGATCTGGATTTGGAGCGGCTCCTTGATTTTGACTTGGATTTTGACTTGGACTTGGAACGACTTCTGGACTTCTCTCGGCTCCGTGAAGTCTTCTTCTTGCTCCCATCTCGGCTGCGGGACCGGTGGCGTTCTCGGCTTCGTGATCGGTTCTTACGACTTCGGCTGCGACTCCTGGACCGGGTTTTTCGCTTGCGTTCCCTTGACTTTGATTTAGACCTGGATCTGCTTAGATATGAAGAGAGGAGTTCAGATACACTTTGTCAAGTACACCGGTTATATCTACAGGCACTCTGGTTTCTATGACAGCAGGTGAGTGACACTCACTCACCTGGAGAATCACGAGGTGAGTTATAAGCTCATCTAAAATCAAAAGATTAGCTAAAGATAAGAATGTCGGGTTTGTGTTTTGAACAAATGTAGACCACACATTTTCAACGTAGATTTTGCCATCCACGAACACCTCAGATGTTTCGTATGCGATGTACGGGAAATTTCAGTTCTTGAATGTAGTTAACTGTACTCTATAGCCAGCCCCAGTGGTCCTCACAAGAATTATCACGGCAGGTAAGATAGTGGTTCCATACTTCCCCGCCGAGCAGGGCTGGCTGCGAGAGAAGGTTTGAGAGAACCAAGAATCATGTGTTTTTAAGAACCACATCCCTAATGACCGTAGAAGTTATGTTCCATTCACACCAGTGTATAAAACATTGGCAGCGAGGCGCTTCATAGGAAGCTTTGAGAATGTGGTCCGGCCATGCGTAAAACATGCTTCCGCCAAGTAAGGGAAACAACTGTTGCATGTTTTGCAGATTTACTTCCTGGTTCACGACAAACTAGTTTTATATGCATCTTTTTGGTCGTTTTTCTTTATTTTTTTTCATTACTACCAAATCGCCTAGATCAACCTCGAGGAGAGTGATGGTGCGATCGCTCACGTTAAACCAGAGTGCCTGAATACTATTTATCCTCAATATAATCAGTTTGATTCAAAAGGATGTAACAGCTTGACTAAAGTGTTAAAATCTGAGCTATGTCCAGAATTCCTAGGATACAATAAGTATTATTGATCAAGTTACACTTTACCTCGGTTAATATAATAAATAGCAAGAAAGTATACTCAAAATTGGGTGCCAAAT
Organism: Hanleya hanleyi; assembly: GCA_036873755.1. Classification (NCBI taxonomy): domain Eukaryota; kingdom Metazoa; phylum Mollusca; class Polyplacophora; order Lepidopleurida; family Hanleyidae; genus Hanleya; species Hanleya hanleyi. The sequence goes on along the minus strand of JAVTVY010030537.1, from coordinate 60,684 downwards.
ATGGATGTGTGCTCACCTCTTTCGTCCCCGCTTGTTGTACGGCGAAGGTGATCGATACCGTCCTCCACGACTAGGTCGTCTGTAACCATAATGACTGTCATTGGGGCAGTCCCGAGCCCAATGACCCGCTCGATGACACCGGTAGCACTCGTCGTAACTCTGTAACTGTAACATACAGCATAACCTAGGTCAGCTTTTGGGATATAAATACATATCTCCACTGTTCATAAATATTGAACTTTCAGGAGAAACAAAATCAATATTGGTTCAGGAAATTCAGGTTCTTCGTTTCCCCTAACCCTCAATTTAAGGAGGAAATCCAACTTTTTTGTGCACGACACCCCAGGTCAATCACTGGGATGCCACCATGTCCTATACATGGATGCCACCATACAATACACAATGGCAAAGATTTTGCATCTGTCAAGATCGATTTTTTGAGTCCTTGCCTCCAGTATACATTTCCCTGCAGTTATTTTGAATGATAATGATCCAACACTTGTCGTTTTTGACTTTGTCCAGTGATGAAATTGAGTCCGTAACAAACACAAACCTCGCAGCAGATTGGCATAATGAGCTGGTTAAAAAAACTGATTGGTTTGATTTAAAGAAAATGGTTAACTATTCGATTTAAAGAAAACAGTTAACTATTTATACCCGTAACTGCTGTGAGTATAACCAAGCCAGTGTATCAATGCTAATGGATTGATTGATACAATAGCTTGCAATGGAGTCCACTCATTCACATCAAACACTAACAGTGATGGGATGTTCAGAAGTTCACTTACCAGTGGTCTCCTTGGATTGCCTCTGGCCCATTCTACGATGATGGCAGACCCACAGAGGTCTCGACCGTTTTCATACTTCTGCGCATCCTACAAAGACAACATGCTTGTATAATTTCCATGCGAGACCAGTTTTTGTGAAGTAGTATATAATTAATTACCCTGCAGACTTAACTTCTGACCTAAGAGAATACCAAGTACAGTCAAGATTTAATTATTTTATCACAGGAAGCGAGATTTCCTACCACAAAAATTTATCAGAACAGGAAGTTGTCCGATTGAATAATCAGATCTTTCGTAATCCGGAATCGACAGATTAGTTTCAACAGATGGGATATATGGAAATGTTTAATATCATAAGTTTCATGGTCACTAGAATCATCTGTATTACTGCTATAGTCCCATCCAGCTACGAAGGTGAGATCTCCAAGGGTAACAGTTACCAACTGCAGTGAAAGACGAGCTAATAAATGAGCAACTGTCAATGCAGTGACCAGCTCTCATATGCTCTATCGAGCTTCCATCACATTTTTTGCTAGTCTCACAATAATGCCTGCTAGCTTGTGGACATTTCCACATTGGGATATACCATAGACTAGCCATTTCTCTAATAGACACACCAGACGTAAATGAGTCAATTCTCAAAAGGAATCTTTGCTTAGTTTCTTTCTGCAAGAAAGTTCGGGACTTGTCTCTTGTGTTTACGATAACATAATTTAGTGGATATATCCACATTATAGAAGATTTTCAATATATGGTTTTAATTCTACTATTCTGGTAGTATTTCCTCATAAATTCAAAATTACGGTTAAATATCCTCCAATGAATAAATACATATCCAACTTAAAATGCCTGCAATTAATCATTTAAAAATCAAATATTCTTAATCTTATTAAGAGATATATATATACTAGTTGCAGAAATCGGAAAGAAGAAAAAAATAAGGAAATAGATTAACAGACAACAGCAATAGTTTCAAACAATCAGAACATACTCTAACCCAATGGACCATTGGCAGGTCTGGTAACATGGAGCATGTGGCCATGGCATGGAAGTGTGCGGTGGATTGGCCCCTCCTGGTCACATGATCAATGGTCAGGTGACGGACTGGCTAGGTAACGGTAATGGTACCGGGGAGGCTATGGCATGGCATGGTCAGTGTTTAGTGGCTAGTGGTCACTTTGACTTGCGACAATGGGTCATGCTTTGGCTCGGATGGTACGGAGTCAGGGTGAACTTTGCGGTGGCAAGGGCAGCTATTTGTTTTACAAATTTAGGAATTTTAGTCAACAGCATAGCAATGAAAATTACCGTGAAACATTTTGAAATAGAGAAAAACTTCTTTTTCTAAAACAATGAATAACAATATACCATAATATACTGCCAATATTTAAAATTCCGAAAACAGGTGATCTTTATTTTAAAATGTTCCTTTCCTGGTCACAGTTGCATGAATCCAAGATAGATTCAGTACTTATTCAAATATATTTGTTTTCATTATATGAAATAAGCATCAAAGATATAAAGTTACAATTACCTTCAATGCTGTACTGAAGAGGCAATTTGAGTACAAACATTTCTAGAGATCATGCACATTTTGAAGACTAATAATAGTAAAAAAAACCAACCTCGGCATCTCTGCGATCTTCATAGTCCACGAAGGCATAAGCTGAGCAGAAAAAAAATACAAAGATTAGCACAAAACAGAAGTACTCCCCAGTTAACTATTTTCAGGAAATCAGAATTACTATTGATATATAAATGATTTACCAGGTCGTATAATTACTATATTAAATATTTTACATTTAGGACAACATGTCGAGAACACTGGTGAGATGAATAACAGAGGTTCTCTGACAAGGACTGGTCAAAATGTGTAGAGCGAAAAAGATGAGCTCCATTACAAGTTCTGGTAATTTATTTCGACTACATATTGGGCTAAACCAGTGGAGTGAGCGAGTGAATAGAATTTAACGTCACCTTCAACAATATGTCAGCTATATCGCGATGAACCAACTAAGCACCACCCAGACATACACCAGTGGATAAATCTTGTGACATATCTGAACTATTTGTCTGGTTATAATAAATGAAGAAAATGGTACAAAATCTCTATTTCCACAAGGGAACTATTTTCTTTTATTGTAAAGGCCAATAACTTTGGATTTTGTATCATCCAATGCAGTGTATTATCTCCCTTAAAAAAATGCTGCATTATGCAATCACCTTTAGCAGTTTTGTTCTAAAACGCCAAAATCCAACAAGAATACATATTCAATATTCAGAACTTCTTCAGTTTGGCCAGTACCGGTGTTTTAGGTTGAATGAACATAAAATTGTGTCTTAAATGCAACATACTCGTTCACAATTAGGATTGAGAAAATAGTCAGGATAGCTATCCATTTAAAGAAATTGGTTTCGTTCAGTTTGCCCTTGAACAAAATAGCCGAGTTGATTGAAAATAATTCTGAATTTGTACGTGGCCGAAGTTAAACAAATTTTGATGACAAAGAGAACACATGAAAATGATAATGCAGGACTTCTCTAGGGCCCATCAGTCTGTTCAATCTTCATGATCACTCACCCATTTCGGCACCTGCAAGGAGAAATTCAAAAGATTATTGTAAGAGAGAGAATGCAAAATAATACCAAAATAAAAATCTTTCTTGTTTCAGTAACATTTTGTTGATAGTGTGATAAATTATTCCATAGTCCCTGCAGGCCAGAATAGTTCAGTAATGGTCAGTAACGGATTTTTGGTTCTGTGTATTTCATGGTGTGGAACCCATCATAATCATTCTCTCTACACAGCTCAGCCTACCAATCGGATCAACCAGGAAGTTCTAGGCATAGTAAATTAGCTCACACAAAACTATTCCATGATATATTCTGGCAACATCTAGTCCTTGTTGACGTGACCAGGTGGTGCCTGCGTCATTGGTACGGAGAAACGAAGCTATAGCGCGCGACCAACAACAAAATTCAATTTCATGTAATCATGGTAATTCGACAGAAATAGATATTTAAAACGTACCTTATACCATCAACTTCATTAATGTACACACACAAACTCCTCACAAAGGCACAGAGGGTAGAAAAAAGTAAGTGACTCAGGGTTGTTGTTTTTCAGGACAAACAGAACGTCCTCCCTGCTCAACTTCATACACAAGTGTTGCTTTGCAGAAGCTAGAGACTCTCGGCGAGAGGTCTACCAAAAATGCAAACCACACAAGTGTTCGGCAAGATACGCTCCTCAATTGCCTCTAATGAGGGCCATCGATTCCGGTATTTCTGAATTGATTTTAGTTTTAACTCTGGACACTGAAAAGGATTATTTCAAAGTATAGTAATTCCCCTGATAATTCGATCACCGGAAGTGCAACAAGAATGGCCTTCGCGTATGTCTGGCAATATTCTTCATGGCACCAGCTACAAAGTGTCACATTTGGTCATTATATGACTTTTCTTCAATTTGAATGAAGAAAGGAAATGTTACTTTTTCTGTGTTTGAATAACAGAGTTAAAGAGTGAACTTCCTGTGATTTAATTATTAGGGGAATGACCGTAAGAGTTAGAAGCATGTTATAGGACTTGGAGTGTACATGGCCTTGGCAATTGATGAGTGTATCTTGCCGAACACTTGTACGGTTTGCATTTTTGGTAAACCTCTCGCCGAGAGTCTTGGGCTTCCACAAAGCAACACATGTCTATCAAGTTGAGCAGAAAGAATGTTATGTTTGTCCCGAGAAACAACAACCCCGAGTCACATTTTTTTTCCTACCCTCTGTGCCTTCGAGGGGAGTTTGTGTGTGTACATTAATGAAGTGGATGGTATAAGGTACAATTTAAATATTTCTGTCGAATTACATGAAATTGAATTTTGTTGTTGGTCGTGCGCGAAAGCTTCGTTTCTCCCTACCAACGACGTGAGCACCACTTGGTCATGTCAACAAGACTAGTAGGCAACATCGAGTAATCAGCATTGTTTCACTGAGAACATCGACTAATCAGCAGCAGTGTTTTATTGATTCGATACCTGGTCCTTTGTTAAACGTCACATTTGTTTCACGTCCAATAATCAGGTCAGAACAAAAGATACCTCTGGGATATTAAATCCAAGTTTGGATATTGAAATATATCCTAATTGGGATATTTTGACCGATTTTCATACTAAACGTCAATGGCAAATTTTGGCATCTGAACTACAAAAACAAGATAGAATATATTTCACAAATCTGCCAATGCGATTGTATAATTTTGCTGACTCTTTTTCGTCAAAACAATTCTCTGTGTTATTGCAATTATCATTTTTATGTGCATTTTATTCGTGTTGTTGATGCAGTATACTTCCCATCACTCGCCATTGTTGTGTGTCTTTATACGAACAGAATAACTAGCAAAATTTGCCAGCTTGAAAATGTAGAGTTAAAAAAAAAAAAAGTCCAAAGTGGGATATTTTATCTCATTTGGGATATATATCCCAGTTAATCTTTTACCCCTTTTACCCTGACCTGATAATACGATGCTGGTTGAAAGCAAATGCCAAAGGCATATTATGGGTTTATGGGTAACCATGAAGTGGGCTAAGCTTACGATGTTCAGAACAAAGTAATCTAATGTCTTTTTTGTGTTGTTGTTGTTGGTCGCCATTTTGTTTCTTTTTCGACCACGCGACAATTTTTTTTTTGGAGATCTACCGACATTCTATACCCGATTATCTTACCATATTTAATTTCGCAACGAGCCAAACGCCCATATCGCTCAAATATATCTTCCAAATCTCTGGTTCGTGTTGATTTACTCAATCGTCCAACAAAGAGCTGTCCTTCTGTTCGCCGCGACATCGTGTCGGGAAAATGGAAAAGACGTCGACTTGCCCGGATGAAGAATAATGGTACAAAGCCACCCACTCAGTTACGTAGTATTTATTTCCTCTAGTTTATAAATTTTATGACGTCGTTTATCATTGGATAACTTCATAATAAAGAAAATAGTAGTTTTATCACAGAGCCACTGTGTATATATTCGATAAATTATGATAGCTAATAATATACTATGTGCGGCTAGAGGAATTGCTAACATGCGCAGCTTGACTGTACACGTTTCTCATTTCTAATTTCTGGAGCGCCTGTTTCTGAAGGAATAACGTAATATATGAGTTATCATTAGTCCCAGTTTTATTGTTTGCGTTCTCAAGAAGTTGACTGAACTATGGGTATGTATACTATCTAATCTGTGGTGTTTTGACGTCCGGCTAAACTTGCATCCACGGCACGAATCATTTGTGAACATGATGAAGTCATGATGTCACGCAAGATAGTCACAGGTGCGAGTGTGTTGGTGGGGATAGTCTCAATAAAACAGGTTAGGTTGAATACCTCATATGGGATACTATACCTAAATTGGGATACAGTAACCTTATTTGAGGTATAGTGCCCTAGTGCTATATCCCAATTCAGGTACGTGCCATATCAATTTTAGTTTTCACATATTTATGCATTAATTCATACATCTGTTCAAACCCAGGCCTGTAGCCAAGGGGGGGTTTCTGGGTTCAGGCAATCCCCCCCTTCGAAAATATTATATATTTTTCTCATATAAATGCCCTTTTTAATCTGAAGTGAACCCCCTATTTGCCCCTTCTTCCTTACAGCGAACCCTCTGATGTGCCCTTTTTGAGTGAAGGCGAACCACCCCTCAGTAAATCCTGGCTATGGCCCTGAAACCCTGGAGGGCATGGATCTGGCCTCACTTATCTTAGTCATTTTTCAGCAAATTATTATTATTAAACAGACTACACATTTGAAGCAATCACTCAGAAATTTTCAGAATGATAAATCTCTTTAATTTGAATATTTAATTTCTCTAGCACTCAAATAAAGACTGCATATAATGACATGCTTTTATGTTGCGAACCTGTGTGAATTTCAAGGATGTAGATGTAACTACTTAACAAACTGAATTCAAATGTCTGACACGTCACACATTCTGCTAGCATGCATGGTAGTGTCAGAAATAAGTGGCAAAGGACTGTTTTTAGGCATGCGCATGCTAGCAGTGTGTGTCATGTAACCTGTAAAATGGTTCCCTCAGGGTCCTGTTAATATACTGGTGTTTTCTGAAGCCACAATGTCCTATGCAAATTGCTCTTTGCCTGCCATATCCACCTCTAAACAGCTAAAACTCCACTCTTTTTGTCATGCAACATGGGGGATATAGCACCATGTGATATTTATAGCACATGCAAATGTTTGAATATGGTTGAATCATTCACTAAGTAGTCAAGTGATTTTTCACTGTTGCACAAACTATGATCCCAAACTAGTTACTGATCTGTTTATTCCCTCAGTCAGTCTAACCCATGTTTACACTTTTGGAATAGTGCACGATATGCTCTGTTACAAGTAGGTACCCCCACCCTCTTCCTCCTCTCACTTCCCTTCCCCGTCATGATATAGCTGAAAAAATGTTGAAAGCGACGTTCAACCCTATTCACTAAATGACACTCACTGGAAAGTGTGCTTCCTTTTCTGTGAGCCTCTTCTTCTAGAAGTGGCATCAGGTAAATCCAGTAAATAGCCTTGAAGAAAATTAGCCTGAAGTTGAAATCAAGTGGGTCTTGAACTTGGGAAATGATAACTTGTTAGACACAGCTTCCCACGGCATATCCAGGGCATGATTCAGGCCGTTTTTAAACCCTCTATATGAGTTTGGGCGCCCAGTTGGGCAATGCTGAAACCAAAAGTAATGCAAGTTCTTCTAATGTTGGTAAATACCAAGTTGTCAGGCTGTACTTGAAGCATTTAATAATCCATGGGTTTCAGCAGTCCCGCACCGCAGCCTATCTCACTATGCCTCGCCAGGCTCCACATGACATATGTGCGCCCAAACTGAAAGTCTAAATCAGTTCCTGACATCATTGTCTTCTGGTAACACACTAAAAATACATTAATGTGGTACGGATTCAATCCACTATCGGGGGCCCTCGGTGGCCGAGTGGTCTAAGGCGCTTCGCTGGTGACCGCTAGCCTCACACCGCTGAACCGGCACGGGTTCGAGCCCAGCTGGTCCATGAGTGAAAGTCTGTCAGTTACTTGCCGAAGGGCGGTGGTTCTCTCCGGGTACTCCGGCTTCCTCCACCAACCAAACTGACTGTCACCATATGAGTGAAACAAACTTTCATTAAGTGTGACATTAAGCCAAATTCTCTCCTCCTCAATCCACTATCAGTATCAGTGGTGATATGTATTATCGTGGACACCATTCATTGATTTCAATGTTATAATTTGTACACAGGTGGGTTGATAAGCTATTTCTCTGGACTGTTTGGTACACGAGAGAGGAGAATACTGATCCTGGGTCTGGACGGAGCTGGGAAGACAACCATTCTCTACAGACTCCAGGTCGGAGAGGTCGTAACTACAATTCCTAGTAAGTAAAACATGTCAACATTGACCGAACACAAGAACTCGGTGAGCGAAATCATTGAGGAATTGTGCCTGTAAGTCTCATAAGAGTCAACAAGAAATGTGCTCATTAGTCATTCATATAAGAAGTCCTGAAATAACACTTTAATACAATAGTCGGTTTGTGAACAAGAATAACCCTGGCATTTCAGATACATGTATTATGCCTTGGGAAACAGACAGGTCATGAATATGGGTGGTCTTGTGAATCTGGACCAAGCTTTTAGCTAGCCACGAGGCTCGTGGCCTTTGGGACTGCCTATTTTGAAATGAGATGCTCTAAAATCTGGAAATTCAACATGGAAGATTTAGGAGTGAGATACCCTGCTGTCAGGAAAAAGTGGAAATGAGACACCCTGTTTTCCCATCCTAACTAAAAGCCTGACCTAGACATACATGTAGGTGTAAAGTGAAGAAAACCACACCTTATTTTTGCCAGAAACCATTGAATGTTCGCAAGGCTTCACAAGCCACTGGCATTAATGTCTATTTTTATTAATATTAATAGGAGAATAATAACTTTTCATTCAGCAAAGGTAAATGTACTACATTAAACGGTATCTCCAATTATTTATGCACTGTGATTTAATACTCATAACAGATGCAGTCTAATGCATGTACCAGTGGCGAATGTAGTTGTTAATTGTATTTATAAGATATTGTTATTAATTTACAGCTATTGGTTTCAACGTTGAGACGGTAGTACATAAAAATCTGAAGTTCCAGGTTTGGGATCTTGGTGGTCAAACAAGTATTAGGTTTGTATGAAATGGCGAATTACTGTTAATTTGAAGATCAGCTGGCTTCAGTCAGTCTATTTGAGTATTATAATTTATTTCAACAGTGCTAGATTAAACATTTAATGTAGGCCTTCTTTTTCGTGATTTGGGGGTTTTCAATATTGCACATTTTACCAATCTGCATCCATAAAGTTATGATGCTGTCCATTATCTTGATAATCTGGACTCGTATACGATATTCCTCAACCCTTCATCATTATTGTACAGTCATCCAATACAAGGGAGATAACTCTACCTGACGATATTGTGGGTTATATCCCTTTAAAGTATTACTGTGTTTATATCCAATTGTTTTTAGGATGACACTTTCTCAGTAAAGCACAAATACTAGTGCTGGATGGGTCAGTCTCGTGCGAGACTCGAACACGCGTCCTCAGAGTTTGGCACCAAATCGCCAGCAGTACATGCAAGCGGCCTAGACCACTGAGCTGAGGGGGGCGAGTGGTCTAGGCCGCTTGCATTTACTGCTGGCGATTTGGTGCCAAACTCTGAGGACGCGTGTTCGAGTCTCGCACGAGACTGACCCATCCAGCACTAGTATTTGTGCTTTACTGAGAAAGTGTCATCCTAAAAACAATTGGATATAAATGTTATCTACTTTCTAAATGGCATTAGTATATGTATTACTGTGTTGACTATGAAATATTTTGATTATGTAGATAGGTATGATTCTGAATGAGTATAATGAAGGATGTTGTAGAAAAATAAAAACATGGGGGGGGGGGGGAGAAGGAAGCATTTTTTTCCCATGACTGTTTCATGGCAAAACTAGCATTACATTTAGTGAAATATCTATGAGTGATGGGAATAATTTCATTTTAGGTCTTGTTGATTTCTTTATGGAACAGCCCAGAGTAGACTAGTATCTTCCTGAAATAAGTATGCAGATTGTATTTGATATTGAATTTGCAAATTTGAGTATACCATACTTTAATTATAAACAGATGTACCACCAAGATGCTTTATCATTGTGGTGTTTAGGCATGTAGTATTTCGATGAACTTACTGCATCTCCCATGTCAGAAGGCTCTGTTTATTTTTTTTTGACAGACCGTACTGGAGATGTTACTATTCTAACACAGATGCAATCATCTATGTAGTGGACAGTATGGACAGAGATAGGATAGGTATCTCGAAATCTGAACTCTACGCAATGCTTGAGGTAAGATTATCATTATTTATATATTTGTTGTTTTTTTCGGTCAAGCCCTGGATGGACCGATGGATATTTGATCGTCATACGACCACATAATCATATTGCTTTGTGCGCATGGACTGGGACAAAACAGAAAAATAAACAACAAAGACATATGCCCCTTCATACTCTACATTGTATTCTGGTTACTTCTGAATGTAGATGGAGCAAGGCACGCATAATCCGAAAAATTTGTCTTGCCCTTCGGGCAGCCAGTACCTAAGATTTGGTTTGTTAAAGGGAACGTAAACTCTGTGGTAAAACACCGCGGGAATTATACAAGAGTCCATATAGATTAAAAAAATAGTGACAAAGATTTTTTCTCATTTTTCCCCAATGAATGAGAAAGACGCAAACATAGAAAATACTGTGATTTGTAATTTCTCGAGGGCGCCGCCATGTTTATTTTGGGCATGATTTTAAACCAATGGGAAAGCGTAATATTCAGTTGTGCCGATAATCTCCTACGTCATCGGACATTCTCTGCGCTGAGATAACATGGCCGCACATGGTCGTTTTTATGCACCTCTCCGTTCCCTGACTGACAGATGCAACGTTATAGATTAGTTTCGTTGTAGAATACGGCCTGATTCTGTCAGATATTCTACCATGCCGGGCTGCTCTTCATTTGGCTGTCACAAGGTGCCAGGTAATCCCGACACGTCGCACCATCATCCTCGTTCATGTTTGTGACCTACAGTCTCGAATACTGCACCTCTGCCAATTGACGCGTTTTTACCTCCAGAGGCAGAAGAACTAGTGTACGGTGACGTCACGATTCTTCAAACATGGATGCTTCTATGTTGTTCCAGTGTTGCGAAGTTAACACGTTTAGTACTGCTTTAAAAAAAATGTAAAAAAATATCTGATACACGATTTGGATTCTATGAGGAAAAAGCTTTTAACTGGCCATGGACGTTCACCAGAGTTTACGTTCCCTTTAAAAAAAAAAAAAAATTGTTTTCCAGGGTGGACAGCCAGTTCATTTTGGCGATCATTTTCGCCATTGGTATTTTGTCTGGGTTGTCCGCAGCAGCTTAGGGGCCAAACATTTTTGTGGTGCATAGAATCATTGTGTGTCTTGATAGGGTCCTTGCTGGAGAAATTTGTTCCTCTGACAAACGAACTGGCATCGTCTGCCAGCTGTGGGAAGTTCCTACAAATTCGACGAAACAGTTCATCTTGAAGTGTATTCTTTCGCCCAACTAGGTAGGAAGGGACACTTCCGTTTCTTCTCATAATCTGTTTTTGCAGTGTCCGTAGTCGACCATTTGTTTGGGTTAACCACCGCCGTAACGTCACGATGCATTTCTGGTACAGGTCAGTTGAAATATCTATCCATAATTTTAAAACAAAATTACAATCAGTCTTGACTACGCAGTCAAAATTGACCACCATTGCCATCTAAATCACATACAGAATGTGCTGTACTTCTTGGCTTAAAGGGCTGTCGCTAGGCTACGGAATGAAGTCACACAAGAAATCCCCAAACAAGAAAAGCCCACTATCTCTGTGGCAGGAAAATTTGTATACATTGGCTAAGCATGTCGGTAAAAGAATAGGATAGGACTGGAAGCATTTTGTTCAGCAAATTATGTCACCGAATTGACAAAAAACAGCAGGGATGCTATATTTTATTGTATGCTCAATCAGAATTTCTGATCGCCCATCAGGCAGCGGCTTGTAATTTTTACTTGTCCAAAATAATTTTTACTCGTTCCCGGACTGCGGGCTAGCGATTTTTCATGCTCTGTGGAGTAGACACTTTGATACTCAGTGTCACATACAGAGGGAGTGGTCTGTCTAAAGTTCTCCCCTGAAATTTTTTTTTCAGCTGAGTGGATAATAATCCTCCTCAATTTGCGTGTGATTATGTATTGCCCAACATACTCTACTTTTATTTCCCAAATCACTATTCTAATTTTGCTCATAGCTAATTTTTGCCATAACTGTAATCGCTGCAGGAGCCTGAACTAAAGAATGCTGTCTTAGTGATCTTGGCTAACAAACAAGATATAGAAGGCGCCATGTCCGTCGCTGAGGTTGTGACAGCTCTTGGACTCCCCTCACTCAAAGACAAGAAATACCAAATCTTTAAAGCATCTGCGATCAAAGGCTGGGGATTAGATGAGTCAATGGACTGGTAAGCGCAAAGCATTGGGAAAATTACCTAATTAAATGGCAACTATGCTATGATATCATGTTATGGCAGTCGTTACAGGCGTTGTATTCATGTGGTCAGGTGAGCGCCACCATTCTTAAGTTGGAAAAAAAATCTGGTGATTTCATTGGCTTGTGAAGAAAATGGGAAGAACGTCTACCAATCGGAGAGTTTCTGTGAAGGACTATCTAAAACCTGAAAAATAAAAGCCAAATCATAGGAAACTGAGAATTGTTTGTGTTATACACAAATTTTGAAGATAATCAGGTTGAATAAAATGAATTTTTAGCTTCATATTTGTAGCACAGTGTCACCCTTTTAAATCAGTGACACCCAAAACAAGATAATAATAAATAAATAAAATGACAAAAAAAAAAGGTTTTACACATTTCTGTCGACGTTTTGCCAAAATAATATTCTTGAACATTGAGTGAAGCAGTTTGATGTCTTGTTTTCATATGCTGGAAATAGTATTGTTGAAAGTTAACTCTTCAAGTAACTCAAAGAATATTGTTCATTTCATGCAAATTGTATTAAACTACAGCATCGGTTTGTCAGAAGAAAAGGTAGATATATTTGGTCTGTGTGAAAGAGAGAAAAAAATGAGAAAGATTAAAATATATCTCTCGCCAGCTTCGTTTTTGTATTAAAAAAAGTGTCAGTGAAGCTAGAGCGTAACCTTATTCAGCTTTAGTTAAGGCAGAATGTGGTGATATTTATCAGCATGATTCCATCATATACTTCTGTAAGAAGAGAGACGATACATTATGTGACCATATTGTGATATAACAACGACATGATATATGATCTTTTGTCTTTTCTTTTCAGGTTATCAAACGCTCTTGCTCAACAGAAGTAGTAAAAACTCAACAACCATTTTCAACTTTCCACAAACAATGTAAGGGGTGATTATGACCAGTATGGTGGCAAGTTCGATTGGTCTCCTTCCTGGGTTGTTTGAAAACACTAACCATCATGTACATAATTCCATTGCTTGTTAAGCTGTAATCTGTGAGCGATTGGAGATAATATTTGGTGCAAATTTGGAATAAGTTTATTCATTGGATTATGGAACAAAAAGAGTTTGTTTGAAGAGTTTGGCAGAAAAGATTATATTGACAAGATCGGGCTCGTGGAAAGTGTTGTTTGTTTGTCGTCAGTCCAAATGATGAATCTTTTTTTTTCATTTTATCACTGGGAGAAACAGACATTAACTGTGATTAGGAATAAACTAGGTATTATTCGGATGTGAAACAAAATATCCGACTAGGCCAGAACGAAATCTACTTTTTGATCCATCCTAGTTAAGGTTGTTGCTAGTTAAACATTTGGGCTGGCGTTCCCGGCTCTTACAAGATGGTGGAAAGGCAGCAGTACTACATGGTCAACATTCTGTCTTGTATATCGAGAGGGTATTCAGGTTATTTTTACCTAATTAACATGGTTCGAGATAATGTGGGTAATATTTTATGCTTGGATATTATCAGACGGTTCATACTCCATGTAAGGATCACGAGACAATGCATACAATAGCCAAGTCTGGGGACAACAAGATGTCTAGACTTGAGCCTTTCCCGCTGCACAAGGACTCGGATAATAGCTTCCTACATGAATTATCTACCCATCAAAATGTATTGTGATTCGTAGATCTAGACATAGTTATTAGATAGGTTCAAAGCCAGTCGAACTTCATCTACTCATGGGTATGTAAGTGTAGTGTGCTACTAATCATTGATAATGTGGACTGTATTGTGAGTCATGAATGATTGTGTCACACCCAGCTGTATGGTAATGTCACGTGTGGAACTGTGTCATCAATATCGACTTGTCTCAAATGCTTACCTAAAACACCTGAATTGGGGGAGGGGGGTGCTGAGAATTTTTATCAGTTATAAGAGCAAACGGATTTGATACAACAGTCTGCTTTAAAAAGTCTATTGCTTATTCAGTACTAAAGCTGTTGATATTTCGCGGCGGGGTTTACCGCATACTCAACTTTCCCTCTAGCACTGAAGAGCGGTATGCAGGGGAGAATAGCAGGAACTGTCAAACACAAACCAGATGTCACAGTTCTTCTAGGTAAAACAAGCGCATGTGCGAAGTATGAATAGTCTTTAAACACAGTCTCTTGTAGAGTGATTCGGTGGCTGAAGGGTAAGAGAGGTTCGGCTATTCTCACTATAAAGGTCGTGAGGACAAGTTCACTCAGGGACAGACTGTAGACGCAGACTGTTAGCTGGAAATGAAGTGCTATCATACCTCTTTCATGTTATATTTTACTGAGATTGAAATTCTTTTCATTTGTGGAATTAATTGTATCATTCAAAACAGCTCATAGCGTATGCAGATCTGTCGAGTCTCACGGAGCTTTGTGGGTTACCAGAAATCTGTTGTGACCTCCAGGAAATCTTTGCCAAAATTAACATGGATTAAATGAGAGTCTCACAGAATTAGATCCAGATAATTAACACAGAGTAAATGGTGGTGTCAAATCACTGGAGCAAGTCTTGTGGTCTTTGGATATCAGAGCTTGGTGGCTCTGCATATGACAAATCGGACTTAAGCATTTGAGTCAGTGCAGATCATCGACATCAAAGGGATACATACCTGAGGATTGCGACTAGTTCCTCAAATGCATGGGCAGTCAATTTCCTAAAAGTTGATGGGCACAAATCTGAAGATGTTATTCAAACTCCAGAGTTGAGTTTCAAATCTCCCAGGTGTTTGGGACTTGGTATCAGACAAATTAATATTGTGCTGGATCATCAATTTTCTCTCACGCTTTGGGCATTGACTGATTTCTATGGCTTATGCAAAATGTCATGGCAGCAGCTCATTGATTAATTTGGTTGGTTGTATAATGGGCAATTTCCACTTAGTTAAAAGTAATCTGTGGACAATGATGTGTTCATCAACACGTGACTCGATATACATTTGTGGTTCAAAATCTTCCTCTTCAGCCTATATCTACAGCATAGTGGAAAATTTTAACCATTGTTAACTGGTGTAAATATGGCAAATTATCTCAATATTCCATTAAAGGACCATTGTGCTTACATTGATGATAATTATGGCAACTTCAAGTCGAAAATTGTCCAGTCATCACTGATTGAAATATTCTCCATACTGAAGCCTTAGGAAAGAGAGGGATAGTTCGAACCACAAATTTAAGGAAGAGTCACAGGTCAGTTTACCCTTGAGTCTGCCAGCAGGAATTCTTTTGTCCAAGATTTAAAGTGGGAAAGGCAGATTGAATCAAATGCTTAAGGTATTCATCACTGCTACTGTTAAAACATTGTATATATTTCTGCATGTACATTTATAGTATGTGCGGCTTTGTGAATAGTCCATATTACTTGATTTAGGGTATGTTTGAGATAAATTTAAATTATCCATGTACCGGTACCATCAAACTGAAATATTCCAATTTCTCTAACCCCCCTCCCCATTGCAAACATAATACTTATCCATCAATTTGAATTTATCTGTATATATGTATATTGCCATTTATTGGCAATGCTTGCCTTTGTGTACAAAATGTGAATTGAGTGTCTGTTCTACCATAATGGTAAATAAGACCATTGAGGTGACATCAAGCTAGTATTGTTCTTGGATATTGATTGTATTGTTATATCTTTATATTCAGTTCATCTCGGTCTCTCATCCATATCTCATGTATTATACACAAAGTCTTTGTAAATTATTACAGTCTATTCGCACCATCAGCCTATCGATTTAATCTGCTGGATGAGTCATTAAAAATAAGAACTTTTACTGCTAATTTCCTCTTCAATACATTCAATTTGTTTTAGTCAAGTCTAAAGTGCTTTGCCTAGCTGGTCATATTGAGTGACACATTTAAATGATATCATATTCATAATTTATGATGTAAATATATCGGGATAAGAAAAAATGAAATTGAACAGAGAAGATACTTTGGGTATTCAGATATCATATATATTACCGGTACTTCAAGATAATTATATGTCTTTATCACCGCTTGATCAGGGTTATTATAGGTATAGAATTTCAAAATTACTTTTCTAGGCCTAGAAAGTCGTGGAATTTTATGTCTGATCATGGAATTTTGATGAATGTAATGAAAAACTTTCCAGTGGCCAATTCCCACTATAGTTCAAGTTAATCCCTGGACACTTGTGCACAACATGTGGACCACTGTGAGCTGTGGGTTGTTCTCTTGAACTCTCCCCTATGTTTATAACATGAAGTAGGTATTTCAACTATTGATCACTGGTGTAAATATATGATAATTGGATGAAATATTCCCACCATTCCAAGAAAAGACCAACAAGCTTACATTTATTATAACCCTGGCAACCTTTCGAAAAATACCAGTTGTGATCAGTTGAAAACCTCGCTCCATGTTATAAATATAGGGGAGAGTTCAAGAGAACAACCCACAGGTCATGGTGGCCCACGTACTGTGCACCAGTGTCACAGACACCGGGGCCAGACAGCAGTGTCTAGGGATTAACTACAACTAAAATGGAAATTGGCCATTGAACTGCCATGATCCATATATTGGTTGATTAACAGATTTTGAATTTCTTGCTGTCTTTTCTTTTCGGATTCTTTAAATCTTGTAAAATCCTAGCTTCTGATACAGAAATCACACTCACTACTAATCCCTCTTCCATAAAAAAATAAAAATGTGTTTATGATCTGATATATATATCTGTGAATAGGTCATGAAAAAGTCATGCAGTTCAGTTTGTCCATACATGGAATTCGTCCATAAAAGGTCATGGAAACTCATGCAGTTTTTCCAAAAAGGCCATGGAAAGTCCTGGAATTTAAGTTCTCTGAAGGTGTAAGAAGAACCCTGTTGGTATGTTATGGAGACCTCTCAATACTCTACCGAACAACATATTAAACTGAAAAATATTTCACATCTTACTACATGTAAAGATTCTAGTGTGTCTAATATATTCATGTACAGGTTGTCTTTTCTCATATTTCCATGTATTTGTGCAGTGTTATGTCAAAGATTATTCGTGCATTGTCCCATTGACATAACTGAACTATTTATGAATAAAGCATTTGAACATAGTACTATAACACTCGTATTTAAAGAGGCATTAACTTCTGGGGATCCTTACAACCGGGCAGACAAAAAATCTGTGGCCCGTTTGAGACGCGATTCCGACTCGACTGCTAATAGTTTGGCTGCCTGTGAAACCACCATAGGGAATCAATTGGGGGGTTTTCAAAATTACAAAATTATTCAGTTATTTGATTATGTTGATTTCTTTGCTCCATTTTCTCATAAACTTCACAATTATTATCTGGTGTGGCACATGGGGTAAAAAAAAAAAAAAAAAAATCCTGAGGGGCAAAGTGAGCCGGCTTTCGTGATGGTACGGTAATGTGATGAAAGATAACAGCATAAAATTGAAAATCATGATAGCCCTCAACTTTTTGATCAAAAGCAGGTAAGGATCCACCTGAATTTTATCCAAGATGGCCACCATTGTAATGTAGAAATCTTGACCCATCCTAACATACCCTTTCTCTACTACTCCCCCAGTGTGCATGCATGTATCACTGGACCTACCATGGTTGGGACACTACACCATAAGAGCCCTTTCATACCCACATGGCCACCACTTTGGACTAGTGTATAAGGTTGCAGATAGGTGCCTGGTTCGGAATACACATCCAAGCTACTGTACTTTCTCTACTGCTGGTTTTGTCCCAGTCGCGTTACTAGTAACAACACAATGATGTGTCCATTGGGGTAGCTTGATGTGGATTGACTGTACATTGTATACACCAGAGGCCCAAGGTCATACAATCCACACCCATGTGTATGCACAGCTCTGAACATAACCTTTCCCTACTACTCCTTGGGTGCGCGGATCAATTACCTCAGACTTAAGCTACACAAAGAGAGCATCAATGCGACACCCATAGCTCCCCAAACACTGCTGTGTATCCGAAAATGCCGTTTCTCTAAACTTTCCCCAGTGCGGAACCCATCCTCATGATATCTAGTCCAGGTTCCGACCTATGACAGAAGACGAATTCGTCAGGACTAAGATCAGTCATTTATTAATAAACTTTCCGAACAGTCTTCACTTTACCAAGGCAGCCCAGTATTTTAAACGTACGATACGTTTACGTTTATATTTCTTTCTGTGTATACTCTCTTGTAGAAACGTTTCTTGAGTTGAGTGGCTGGGAAACACATGCAATCGAGAAAATGTTCTTTCAAAAATGATGCATTCAAAGACATTTGAAGAATCACTTGTGATTCATAACTAAACGCAGTCTTTTCAAGTTGAATTGCCTTTATTATTTCCATAATATAAATGTATCATAACAAATAGCAGCATAATGTTAATCTGCTTTGTTTCGTACTTTTTGTGCAGTGTTCAAATTTCGCTTAAACGTTTGTCATTTCGTTGGTCCTACTCTTGGTATCGGCTTGATCCTTGGTTCACAACTTCTTTTCGCGATTGAAAAGTGACTTTATTCCGCTGAAGGTTTTCTTAGGTGTAGGAGATCCCCGTGGAGATGACGGTCCCGGGGTCTCATCACTACTCGGGCTGGGTCGCTTTTTGGTCGACAATCGGCTGAAAGGTCTGAACCGGCTCGGTGATTCTGTGGATGAAAGTAGAAATCTATATCATCAAAAGTTCATGAAAACTTCTGATATCATACATATACTTTTATAGACCTCCAATAACTTTTGGCATGCACCGATAGCGTTAAACGAATGGGACTGTCTTGTCTCGTGCGACAGAGATGAACCTTTTTGGGGAATTCAAGAATAAACTTACTTTCAAACTTTTTTTTCAAAAGGCAATTTCAAACTAACAAATTGGGTATAAACAGAGATCATAAAATGAATTGTTGTACTGTGCCACTGCCTCGACCTATTAGTTCTCTCCCCACTAAAGGAGAGAACTACTACCACGGTACTTAGTAGGATTAGTAATTAGTGGGGAGAGAACTACTAGGTCCATATTTTCAACAAGTAGGACGGCACCGGACTCGAAAATGGCGGGTTATGTTGGGGTTACGTCAGTAGACTTTAGCTGATTGGCTGACGACATCACGTGGTGTTGATTTCAGGGAATTTCCGCATATAGTTGCCGAAAGCAGACTGAAAATGCGTACACACGATCCCAGGGTCAATCTTATTGCGTTTAGTTGGCCCAGATGGTTACAGGTTGGTAGATTACAAGATAAGGGAGTTACTCTTTTGTTAACTCCATACATCCATACATGCGATTAGGGCCTACAAATGTTGAGATACCAAATCGTAATTTCGAGATACATTTTTTAACCCTGGAACAAAAAGAGATTTCCCAGTTCATAACATACTTGTTCCATCTGTATCAGTTGGGGCAGGTGTAACTGGTGGAATTTCATACACAGCATAGGCGGTGATCGTCACGAGGGTGAGGAAAATCATCTCGAGCTCTTGAGGGAGAAGAAAAAATACATACATCGGCTTCGGGCATGCAGGATTTCATAGAAGTAGTATAAAATGCTAGAGTTAATCACCTTTCCAACCGTGAAAAAAAATTGTGTTGTTTTTAACACAATTTTGGGCTAAAATGGCTCAACACAAATATTTTGTGTTGGAATTAAGACTACCTTGTGGTTAAATCAATATAACAATTCTTGTTATTCAACACGATTTTTTTCTCAGTATACAATACGTAGTCACCTTTCCATTGGAGAAACCATACCATGTGACCATGTGATGTTACATGGATAGTCACACATGTCCAGCTAATCATATCGTAGTTAGTTTTATTAGTGGCCGAAATAGCGCTAAAAGTTAAACCCTGACTCACTCACTCACCCTTGAAGAAGTATCATACCGAACTATACAACAAATACGAGCATCGGATCCGACATGCAGTAGTCAGCCGTTGACCATGAAGACTGCCCGCGTCCATAATCGTCATTAGACCGTATTCATGTGAAGGGATGTGACACAATAGGCCTACCGTAAATAACATCAATGCAAATTCCAAACAGGCATAATATATGAACGCCAGCCTTAGAAGCTTCTTGCTCTTGAAGAGAGAAACGGCCAATTCGTATCAACACATGATCCGAACAATTTATAGTTTTTGACATAGAGTAGAGTTACCAGGAGTTGTACAAGTATACCTATAGTGAAAAGATTAACCTGATGGGAGAGTGCGAAATGCTACACTAGGATAACGGAATCATGGAATGAGTAAGATGCCGGTAAGCTTTATTGCGTGTATCACTG
The DNA here is from genome assembly GCA_036873755.1 of Hanleya hanleyi. Taxonomy (NCBI): domain Eukaryota; kingdom Metazoa; phylum Mollusca; class Polyplacophora; order Lepidopleurida; family Hanleyidae; genus Hanleya; species Hanleya hanleyi. The sequence continues at coordinate 40,020 of JAVTVY010030537.1, read as the reverse complement.
TTACACTTTGATTGTGAATTTCATGTGTGATTACTATGTAATATAGTGATACCGGTAGACGATCTTCCAAACTTCGTGAGCCTTCGATTAAAAACGTGGAAATAAAATCCGTCATATCGGTAGGCCTGCTTACTGCATTGGAAATCGAAATTTTAGGAAGATTTTAGGATAAAACTGAAATATACTCACACTGCCCGATAGGCCAGGCCTACTTGGCCTACTTTTACAAAAGGCTGGCTTGATTTTGTGGATACTCCAAGCGAACGTTGACCACACAACGTTTTCAAGACATCCTGTACCAAAGCGCCGTCCCAGAAAATGGTTAGTTACGTGACGTCACAGACGTTGGCGCACTACCGGAACGTTGCTGTGTCTTCAGTCGTCGACAGGCGCCAGTGGTCATAACCCAGCCCTCGGTTTGACGTTGTCTGGTAATGCAAATTGCCAGCTGGTCATGGTGCTTTGTTAATGTCCCAATGTTCAGGACTGTTTTTCTGTAGTACGGTACCGGCAGCTGCCTATGGTGTTGGTACAATCGAATTATGCTTCATTTACTTCATTGGCATAATGCATCGTTGCCCTAAGAAGGGTTGAGAACAAGTTCAAACATGGTGACTCGTGGAAAACTAAACGACAAAACCTGTCGAGAAGACAATTGTGTATATTTTTTAGATAACACCCAGCTCACACTTAACATCTCCGTAACATTTTAGAAAGATTGTGGACCTAAACCTCCCCCTTCATGTACATGGCCAGTTCTTTTTTCTCGACTACAGGATTACAAAAAATGTTAATATATTAGCTCGATAGGTCCGAGGTTATCTTAATTTGGATGCATGTCTTTTCACAAACTGAGTCAGTAGTATACAAAGACCTTTTCGAACCAGTGGCTCGTCACTGCGCATGCGCAGAAAAAAAATGGGGTGGTCATGGGGCGGTGTCATTCGCAACTTCTCGGGGATCTCCGGTTTGAGATGTCCCTCGAAGGCCATTGACGCCATATTGGACTAGAGCGTGGTCATGTGACGTATGGCTAGACCATGTGACCACAACAGCATAGGTATGGCCAATGGACCCCTCTATGTTGAGGAAGCAGGATTTCAGCCCCATTTCACACAAGGTCTGTACCTGATCCTCCATTATACTATTGAGGGGGCAAATTACGATGACGATCATGGGCCTCTGTTTTTCAAATTTGGCTTGGAAGAGCCACGGAAGCATGTGGAAAATCGTACTTTTACCATAGCCCACCACGTGTGTTTCGGTCTGTCAGGGAACTGTCAGTGACGTCACGGGAATTATATCTTGCCAATACGTGGCGTGTGTACCATTTAAACTGATGGTTTTCTATTGAAACGTGCTTCGAATGAAAAGAATAAACAGTTTTTAGAATATCTGACGTAAATCAGAGACTCGCAGGGAAATATTTGCTGGTCGGGGATTAAGGCTTCCGCGAGAGTGATTGGGCTTCGGAGCCATGCGTATTAAACCGTTCCGGCGCGTCACATCTGGAGATTCATAGGAAATTCATGTTGTCGTCCCCCGAACGTAGAATCGGTCCCCTTCGTAGATTTCCGCTCGGGAGTTCCCAATGGGGGCGGTGTGCGCAGGAGTGTTGTGCGCAGGTATGACGTCACTTCCGGTCTGCGTGAATCGGGCGTGACCTTGGGGGCATGTATTCCTCCGCGGTGATGCGGTCTGGCGGTGATGCGGTCTGGCGGTGATGCGGTCTGTCTCCGCGGACCGAAAGTAGTCCCAAATACGTGGGTTTTCGTGAGAATGTTTCGTGAATCTGTAGGGACCGCTAGTGGTCCTATGGAGGTGAGGTATCAATATGAAGCATACGTGAGGGAGTATCCAACGGGCTGGGTGTGACGTGGAACTGACGTCATTCTGCGCATGCGCAGTAGAGAAATGGTATGGAAATAGACGTTTTGGGGTCTAGTTGGGCCACTATTGGTCCGATGGAGTCGAGTGAGGTATCAATGTGAAGCAGTCGTGAGGGAGCATCCACCTGGACTAGTGTATCGTTCGTTGTCAACATTCTGCGCATGCGCAGACAGGGAATTGTGGGAAAAGGGTACGGAAATAGACGTTTTGGGGTCTAGGTGGGCCACTAGTGGGCCGATTGGATCGAGTGAGGTATCAATGTGAAGCATCCGTGAGGGAGCATCCACCTGGACTAGTGTGTCGTTCGTTTTCGACATTCTGCGCATGCGCAGACAGGGAATTGTGGGAAAAGGGTATGGATATAGACGTTTTGGGACCGACCGGGGCCCCTAATGGTCTGATGGGGTCGAGTGAGGCATCAATGTGAAGCATTCGTGAAGGAGCATCCGACTGGGTGGATGTGACGTAAAATTGACGTCATTCTGCGCATGCGCAGTATACCAAGTATATGGAAATAGACATTTTGGCGCCGACATGGGTCACTATTGGTCCGATGGAGTCGTATGAGGTCTTATTTTGAAGCTCTCGTGAAGCAGCATTCGACTGGACTAATGTGTCATCCGTGTACAATAGTCTGCGCATGCGCAGTCTGATCGTAGTATAGAAAGCCGGCATTTTGGGCGTGCGTGGGGGTGTGTTTGTGGTACTAAATCACTATGGGTCCATGGTTGTGGTTTGGTGGTGTGGGTTCTGCGCAAATGTGTGACGTCATTTCCGGTTTCACTAAAACTACCTCCGAACACAGAAGAGTTCCAATTTTCCCTTAGACGTATGGTCCGCATTTTCCATCCGGGGTTTTCCCGGCCCGGCCCGGCCCGGCTCGGCCGCAGCGCGCGCGTGGTCACGTGGTTTGGTGGCGCCCCTGGTGGATGGCAATGTCCGGTCATCTCCGGCAATACCCGGCCCTCTTCGGGACAATAGATAGCCTTTATCCATCCTTCCGAAGCATTCATGTATAGAGGAGGGTCTCCGACAATATTACCTTTTATTTATTCATGTTAAATGGCCAGTGGGGAACCCTCAGTTTTCCCCAGAACCGTATTGGCACGAAAAAATACATGAAACCATGGAACTTATTGTAATAAACTTAACCTATAGGTGTTCGCCGTCTTCCTGGTCTTTACCCACACCTCGAACCTCTACAATGAATGTCCAGAAAACAAAGCAAGAGCACTGCAGTAAAATAGAGGTAATGGCACGAAACAATACATGAAACCATGGAACTTATAGTACTTAATGTATAAGTGTTGGACGAGTCTCCACTCGCCGTCTTCCTGGTCTTTACCCGCACCTCGAACCTCTATAGTTTTTCACTCCACCTGTTGCTCTTGTAACTTGTAACTCCTCGTCAATTTTTTTGTGCTGGAATGCCCGCTCTTAACCTAGACCAAAACATGTACTTGGTCTGTGGGCTGATTTCATTGGCTCTCTATTTTACTGCAGTGCTCTTGGATTGTTTTCTGGACATTGATGGGTTACATTTGGCCCATCCTAGGCCACTGATTGGCTACTTTCACAACGGTGTTCAAGGCCAGTTTGACTGAATCCCCACATGTCTGTCATAGCCTTCATGCATTATGCTCATATAGAAAACACACAAGACGGGTTTTTTTTGGTGAGATCTCATTTTGTTTTTTTATTCAGTGAACAACAACAACGTGAGAACAACCACGTGGAAACTGAAGCCCAGAACAGGGGCTTGCACATTGAAATCGATAGAACTTAAGCCCAGAACAGGGGGCTTTTCGTGAAAGAACTTAAGCCCAGAACAGGGGGCTTGTACATTGAAAGAACTTAAGCTCAGAACGGGGCTTGTACATTGAAATGATGGGCGGCCCAGTCATATACGAGTACATCGCGGTCCTCGATCTTGGAGTACTCGTCAAACATCTGTACGATGGTAGATACGGTTCTTTCCCGGCATCGATGGTACAGGCAAAACAAGCAATATTGTCCGCACACGCTACTGGTCAGGCTTTGCAACGTTTGACTGTTCCAACACCACGTCGCTGTGCCTTGATCCATGAAGTCTGTTAAATCGGGATGGAGGGGTGGCAGGCCGTACGGGTCAAAGTATTCGCCCTGCTGTTCTGTCAAGTACACGCTCACCCAATGCTCACCGGGCCGATCCATCGGGTCCGTGTTGCGAACGTAAGCAGCAGGATACATACGGTCTAATGGGAACACATCTCGGGCGAACACCCCTTGAAAGACCATACGTGTCCCTGGGTCATTCTCCAGCACGGTGGTTATCTGGTCTGTATCCATGTTAGGTGGCAAAGTCACACAGGACGTTGCGCGCCTTGGCCACTTGAATGATGTTGTCAAACTCGGCGTAGCAGATCACATTGACGGTGGTCCCGAGGGCTCGTGCAAAGTGGATTTCCAACCGTAAATTGCCTTGCTTGGCCAGGGCCAGCTGATGGTCGTTCTCTAAGGTGGGGGTCAGATCGAAACAGAACAACGTGTATCCGTCCACGTAGTCCTCCCGACTGATCATATTCCCTTCGTGCTGGTTGATTTGCCATTGCCACTTACCATGGCCCATGAACTCCAGAAGTTACATTCTTGGTTTTGTTGTAACCGCTTATCGTTGAACATAAAGAAAACCAAATACATGTTAATCAAACCCAATACCCATAGACCTTCAACTAACATACCTTCATTATCTGTTCAGGCACAGAAATTGAACTTGCCCATCAATTTAAATTCTTAGGCCTCATTATTAATGATCAGCTGAACTGGAAAACTCATATAAATTACATAGGTAATAAGGTATCTAGAAATATTGGCATCATAAATCATATCAAAAGCTCCTTGAATAAAAAGACATTATTTATATTATATTACTCTATGATATTTCCGTACTTGAACTATTGTAACGTCTTGTGGGGAAATACATATGTTACTCATTTAAACCCAATAATTATACTGCAGAAGCGCACGATCAGGGCAATAACCTTTTCGACTAAACTGGCCCATACACTACCTCTGTTCAGAGAATTAAACATCCTACCCCTACTCAAGTTGAACAAATATTCTTCCCTTCTCCTTGTGCATAAATTTTTCTACAAGAAAGAATTTTTACCAATAAATTTTCAGGACTATTTCATCAAACAGTCTGATATACACCGTCATCATACCAGGGGACAATTAACCAACTTGTATAGACCATTTTATCAGTCTAACTTATCATTTTATACCGTTAAAATTACTGGACCACGAGAGTGGAACAATTTGCCGCCTCCACTCAAATGCATCGAATCTGCTTCTCTTTTCCGATCGAAAATTACTACATATCTTCTTCAAGACTGACCTATTTTCACAGTGCAATTATTTCAGATATATTCACCATATTTGTTATCTATGTATAGAATTTTGGGATAGAACAAGCCCTCTGGGGTTTTATTCCCGCCAATTAGTTTATTGTATCCTACAGCATTTACTAGTTTCTCTTTAAGTATCGATATTCATTGGAGTGTATAATATATATATTACTTTATTTGGTGAATAAACATCAATCAATCAAAAAATTTGACCGGTGGCTGTAAACAGGCTCTGATAGGCTCGAATGAAATTCCCGCGCCCAAAGTACGGTGTTAAGGCCGTGGCTGGGACCTGTTGTCCGTCCACATGCAGGGCCACAAAAGTGATGCCGAAATGTTGAAAGTCAAACGGGTTCTCTAGGTAGGCTCCGCTGAAACTAGTATTTCCCACACAGGCCAGGATCAATCGCTTGGGTAGTTCCCCCAGGAACAGGTTTTCTTTGTTGGCGCTCATATTTCCAGCAGGCACAGCGAACACTTCGGTTTGTACACGTCGGATAGGATACTGGGCTGGTTTTGTTTCCAAGGCTTTCATGTGTCCCAACTGAACGGCTGGATTCGGTTTCACTTTTCGGACATACAGGACTGCGTCTTGGATGACAATCTTATAGTCAGCTGCATGCCCTTCTACGTTAGTGGCCATCAAGGCGAAGGTGGGAGGCGCCCGTGTGAGTCGGATTTTGATGGGGATCTTGTTCAAGAGGTACCGGTCTTGCATCAAGACGTCTGCGTGCAGTCGACCCATGAGATCCACCGAGACGCCGTTCGCGGTGAAAGCCTTCCGTTTGTTATATCCTTCATTGTCCACCGTGTCCATGTGCTCGGCTGTGTCTTGATAGAATACAGCGGCTGTCAGCTGAGATTCTTTAGCCTCTCGTCCATACGGCAACAGTGTCTCGATGTAGGCTCGATAGGGGTACGTGTTGGTCGAGTCACTGATGAATTTGTCGCTGATAAAAAATATCCACCTGTTGAAACATAGAGTGCAGCCAGAGATTCGTCGGGCCTACCGTTGCAGCTTGGACGATTCTGGAGCCATCCCCATTGACGACCTTGGCTTTCACATACAAGTATGTATGGGCTAAATCCACAAAGGCCGTATCTGCATTACTGATGGTGAACTCGATGGGCCCTGTTTCGTTGATGCTGGAGAGCGGGAGATGCTCCACCCATAATCCTTGTTCGGCACTGGTCTGTGTGGGCGGAACGGTCCACAAATCAAATTCACTGTTGGTGGAGGGGCAGGACTCTGCGTGGATTAAGGACATGTTTAAGAAAAGATATCCTGGGTCTTCGATGTGCGTCGTCGCTGGGTCGGTCGTCGACTGGTGCGTGGTCTCGGTGGTGCAGGTCTTTTATTCCCTATGGTGCGTTGTGCTTTGGCGACCAAGAGGCCTCCTGCTTCTTTGGCCTGCCGTTTCAAGGCTTCTTTGGGTGCCGTACCCCCCAAGATTCCACTGCGTACCGCTTGTTTGCCGATCGCTTTCACCCCACGCGTCACCAAGGGCAGGAACGTTTTGACGATACTTCCGGGTATGTTCCCCAGCCCATGTCCTCGTTGCATGCGTGCCCCTGCAAATACCGGAAGGCCACCCCCGGCCTGTTGGGCATAATAGTCCATATAGCTGCGTGCATCGCACTCGTAAGGTACTTTCATTATGCAAAGTGGGGAGCACGTGCTTGTCGAAAATGAAGTGTCAGCACCACTTTTCCTCATTCGAATGCCACCGGTCGTCCCGTGTCATCTCTTATATCCACCGTGATCGTGTTGATGTCGGTTTGTCGTACGGGTAGGTAGAGCATGTGGGTGAAACTGTGGGTGATTTGATCTCCATACGTCTTTTTAATGGGGACCACCCGTAACAGAGGTGTGTTGATATCGCCCACGATGTGGTTGTCGACCACGTCCGAGTAGACGTAGAGTCCGTACATACCCGACTTCATATCCATCGGGATCTGGCCATGGTCCTCGGATGGACCCGTGTAGGTCGGGTGAGCGAGACCCAGCATTTGCTGTAGGATAGGACTCATTACGACACTCACGTTGGCGGTGAGGAGGATCTATGCCTTGTCGTTGTGTGCGTTGTAATCGTAAGTCCACGTGATTTTTGAAGGGAAAGGATTTGACGGGTGTTGAAGTATTCGTGACCTCTCGTAGAGCCTTATAATGCAACAGTCTTGTCAGCCCCTGCATGAACTCCTTGGGGGTATCGTATTGGCCTTCGGGGAGGGTGAGTCGGGTGTTGTTTCCTTCGTAGGTCACCTCGTACCACAGTTCATTGGCTCGCACGTTGTACCACGAGTAAGGGTATTGGATATCCACGAGGCCACATTCCCATCGTCCAGGTAAATGCAACGGCTGCGGTAATTGGGTCACGTACTTGGCCAAGGTGTCGTCAGGAAACACATCCAGCGAACTGCTACTGGGTAGGATGAGGTAAAACATGGCGACTGAGCTGTCCTGCTGCTGCTGTTGGTTTTAATAGGTGTTCCAGGCCTTGGGCGGTTGTGCCCGGCGTCGTGTTCGTCGCGGTGACTTGCTACGTGTCACGGCTCTGGAGATGTGGGGTGTCTTGATCAAGGGTGGTTTTTTAAAGGAGTGAAAAGAAGGTGCCCGTTGTTGTGGTGTTTCTGGGGGTGACTCCGGTTCCCACTCGGCTTCCCAAGAAGGTAGTGGGCCACTCGCCGATTGCTGGGTCCGCTGCATCCAGGCCCAGCGCTGGGGGTTCCCCACCAATTCCTGTGGTACATGCATGTCTTTCAAGCCTTGAGCGAAGACCTCCCATCCTCGAGGATCCGTGTGCGACCTGCGTTGACGCATCAGGTCATTCACGTAATCCGTCATGTGGGTACCGGGGACCACCTGATTCTGTACCAGGAGTTCGCCTTTATCATTCCAAGTCATGTTAGGATTCTGTTTCATCCGTTGTAATACCAGGCCAGCTTGTTTCTTGAACGATGCAGGTACACTCTTCAGGACTTCATCTTCCACCCACTGTGGGGCTGTGGGTGGTACCCCTGGTAATGGTGGCTGTTAGAGCGGTGCTGAGGTCGGCGGTGTGTCGCGTGGTGGTGGTGCTGGGGTAGAGAGGGTTTTGTATTGGTCCATGAACGTCATGTACCGTTGAAGAGTCTCATTGTACCGTTGTAGTTTCTCACTGTCGCTTAACCCCGGTCTTTGTAAGATCTGCTGCATCTCTTCATCGAGGGTGTCACCGTAGGTGGGACAGGGTAGGGCTAGTGGAGGTTTTGAAGGAGCCGTGGTTCGACGAGGACCATTTTTTTCGTGTGGTTCATTGTCGGCCGAAGAATCCACCCACTACTGGACCCAACACGGAAGCGGCCAACGGTGCTAAGATGGTCCCGAGAAAGCCGCCTTTCTGTAATTACAAGCGTCTAGTCCGTCATTCATAATCCAGCCGTCGTCCATTAGAGAATATCCGCGTCCATAATCCAAAGACCTATTCCATATTCCATATAACAGTATTAGCACCAAATTCAAAAAGACAATCATTGCATACATAAACATAGGCTTTTTCTTTTGTGTTTGAGAGACTCGCTTCTGGACTAGGGTTCGGAGACCTGTTTTATGCTTGGTCAACTTGGTCTTCTGAGCCGGAGTCAGTGGTACGTTGCCTTTTAACAGGTTGTACCCGATCTCGCACAGACAGCGTACAAGGTCAGGGTCCGCACCGCGTACAATGGTTCGGACCAACTCGGGTGGGGCCGTCTTCAATACACGGAGCGTCTGGACATCATTTACAACTAATGCTAGAACCCACAACTCTGCTCTTCTTTTATTCTTTTGCGGGCTACCTCCTGAATATCGGACAGAGACGAAGTCAACCATGATGTGGTATTAATTTTTTCTTATTATCCCCATCATCTCTCTGGGAAAGATTCCGGTCCGTAGTCGAAGGTGATCGGGGGTGGCTTGCTTGAGGTCGAAGAGCATATACCCGTGCTGAGGGGTTGTCGCATCTTTAAAGGCTTCCAACGCAAACGGTGTGCGGCCGGGATACATCTGTCTCTCCAGGTGCAGCAGTTGAGTGGTATCTCTCGGGGTTTTGAAGACCACCAGGTAGTGGGCATTTAAGCTGATGTTCCGATGTTCTTTGTTTTTACTGAACAGATTCTGCACAATGTAGATGATGCTGAGCCGTCGATGATAGCTGCCTTTGGTAAAGAGTTGGGTGACCCGCGCATCCGTCTCCGCCATGAGATCAACCAGAACCACCAAGGTGTCGGGTTCCAAATCGGCCAGGTCAGGTAGGCCTTCCACGAACGTGATATGGGGCATTGCTGCATACGCTGCCTGCCATTCTCCATAACACCACACGACTCGGGCAATGGGTGGGGTGATCATGCTGTCGGCGTGTTGAAGGAGCTTCCTGACGAAGTGCGTTTTGCCGGAGCCCGTCGGTCCTGCGATGACGGAAGTGAAGGGATGCTGCCACCGAGGGTACATGGTTCGAGCTGTATGCGCTGTCGTGGTAACCCGCTCTTGTAAATTTGGTACGAGTGAACTGGAGTGGTGGTGGGTACAACGTCGGTCGTCGTTGTCGATGGGCGTTCGCTGTGAGTGATGAAATCCGGTGGGTTTTGAGACGTAGTGGGTGTACTTGGTGTAGAGCTTGATGTGGACTATATACTCGGTGTGAAGCTCAATGTGGCTTGTACACGTGGTGTGGTGGTGGTGATGAGTGAGCTCGTTTCGATCACGGGGATGACTGGGGTAGAGAAGGTCTCTAGACTGGTTTGACTGCCACTCACAGCTGGAGTTCTAAGTTGGTTAAGTAGAGTGCTGAGATAGGCTACGTCGTAAGACACACCTCCATAAAACACACTCAGCAGGGTTAGCAATATCACCACAAAGCCCACTTGCGCTTTGCGCGTTTCGGGAGACGCTGTGTTCAGAGACGGTTGCACCGTGTTCATGGTCGAACGTGGAATGAAGGATGACGGTAGTGGTGTCTGGCTTTATAGTCGTTTCACCTGGTTGGCCGCGACCCAGGAATTGAAGGAACTGGGCCAGCCTTGCCATTTCACGAAATGAAACAGTTTGTTTTGTCGCTGCTGTCGGGGTAGGCGGCGTTTAATCAGGAAGTGCTCATCGCTCCAGTTGGGCAAGTAACTTTTCTCAAATTGACCTTTGACTTTACTGATCCGTACAGGGTCCCCGACCTTGAACACCTCCTTCGGCGTTCGCTGCGATTGCCTGGGGTACAAGACACGCCGGACTTGGGCTTCATTGCGTTGGGTCACGGTAATGGGGCCTCTCTCTATACTCCGGTGATAGGCTCGATTGTAACCACTCACAAGTTTCGGGAGAACATCGATGTACCGCCTTGTATTCTTATAGGTGAAATATTTATACATGCGGCCTTTGAATGTCCTGTTGAACCTTTCCACCACGGAAGCCTTGGTCTCGTTGTACGTATGGAAGAAAAACACCTTCTGGGCTTTCAGAAACTGTTGGAACGGTCTGTTGAGGAATTCCGTGCCTTCGTCGGTTTGCAAATACAAGGGTTTGTGCCCGGTCTTGAAGATGTCCTTGAACGCCGCTATGAGATTCGCCCCCGTTTTCGTCCGGATGGATACCACCCACGCGTACTTCGACAGGATATGGATGCACGTCAAGATATACCGATTTCCATCGTTGTGTTTGGCAAAGGCGCTCATGTCGACCAAATCCGCTTGCCATTGAGCATTTAGTCCTCCCACGATGACCCAGTTCCGTAGAAAATGGCGACGGGCAGCTCGATCTAAGGTATAGGTGTCTTGTTTTCTTAATCAATCTCGGACTTGGGCACGTTGTATCCCCCAGCCGTCAATGCACTATAGGCCGCCGGACTGTCGGGACTGTAGTATAAGATATCCAACACCTTCTCCCAGCTCTTCATTGTGACAAATGATGATGGACTCTGGTTCTATCGTTTATTTATAACGGGTATATCTTGGGCCGGAGTTTCTTTCTGATTTTCTTCTTTGGCTTCTGCCAGCACATTGTCCATGGCAAATGACCAGTCCAACTCGTCTGATGACCGCTCTTCCTCCGTAAGCACTTGATTCACATCTGCCGCGGCATCTTCCATTGCAGACCATAGAACAAGGTGAAGGGTAAAATGGTACCCCCATCTAGCCGAGCCAGTTGAGCAAAGAAGGGGCCGCGTCGGATGTACACATCATGACACAAGTGAATGAGGTCGCCGTCCAGTTCACCAGACAACACCCGTTTGAATTTGGTCCAGCCCTCCCGGGACAGACGAATGTTATCGACCTTATCCGCATAAACGTGCAGGAAGACCTCGGGGGTCAAGCTGAGAAACGCCCGTATTATATGCTCCGTCATGGTCAGTACGTGAATGGTACCAGATTTGACTGTCTCTCGTATTTATAGGGAGAAAAAGTTGATGACGTGAGATCAAAGGATCGGGTGGTCATGTCACTGGGCTGACAGTCTAGAGGGATAATCAATGGCATCGTTGTCTGCCTCCGCTTCATTGCTAGGTTTGGTAATTTGTTCATTGGGTTCTGCCGCCGCTTCTCTCATGGCACGAGCCCACTCCAACTGAACAGCTGACCGCTCGTCCGGTGTAAACAGCTGGTCCACAATAGGCACCACTTTCTCGAAGGCTGTCCACAGATCGGAGTCTAGGGTGAAGCCTCACGTAGGGTCTTGGTAACGGCCCAGGCGTGGGAAGAAGGGTCCACGGTGTACGTAGATGGCATTGTCTATGTGGATGAGGTTTTCGTCGAGCTCACCACTCAACACCCGTTTAAATTTGGTCCATCCGTCACGGTGTAGCGTAACTGTATCCGATACGGTCTCAGCGCCCGACCAGCAAACATCTCCACGGTCTTCAACGATGTTGACTTTATCTTCATAGACGTGTAACCCTACCCGGGGTGTAAGGGAAAGGATGGTTCGTAGGACTGGTGGCATGGTTGACCCAATGACGAACGGTGAATGACACACACTCTGACTGTCTTTCGTATTTATGGTCAGGTCCCTCGGTGACATGGTTGACCCAATGACGATCGGCGAATGACGCACACCGTGACTGACCCTCGTATATATCGATTGCACATACGCGCATCTGTGGAGGCTCTGAAGAGCCGTTTTTTCTGTCGCTGTCATTGCCACATCGTCAGGGTCAATAGGGCAAAGACCATTACTAGGCCATCGAGCCGTCGCCGGTTCCGGCGTGAGCGCTCGTGGTCCATAGTCCGGGCATCAAGGATGGCTGTCATAGTCCAGTAGTGGTGAGTGATAGCACACTGCTCCATCGTGGGCACTCTGTCGAGGACCGCTTCTGTGGACTCTTTCAGGATCTGGCGTCGCCCCTCGTTGTCGTCGCCATCTTCAAACATGGACCGAACCACTGCTCGGTAACCCGTGAGTGAATTAACCACGGTCGCATGCTGTAAAATGCGAGTCTCATAGGGATGGGTGTCCGTCATGGCTCTGCAACCGTAGGAATGGGGGTGTGGGATCCAGAGGGACGTGTTTTATAGACCATATCACACATGCGCGCCTATACGTAGCTCTACGGGTGTAGTCCGTGATACGTACTATTCTGATTGGTAAGTCCAAAAAGAGAGCAACAACAACAAAGATTACAGGTCAATCCTTTTATTAGCCTCTCCATCACAGCACATCCACGCTGGAGGAACCGCTATGGATGTGTTTACAAGCGGATGTTAAATGTTAAAAGGTTAAAAGTTAAAGCTCATGTCAGCGGTTAAAGGTCGTTGCCGGTCACGTGATAGTAAACATGAAAAAACCGGATGTAAGATGAGGACCCGGATGTAAAACCACAGTACGCGGATGGAAGACGGAGAAACGACGGGGAAACCCCACTGGGAAACCCGGATGTTGACAAGGTCCCGGATCAGCGTTTGATTCATACCCCGTCTTTACGGCGACAACTTCCCACTAAAGAGGCACCCAGGAGGGTCAGACCCAGTGAAGATGAGCCCGGGGAGACGAATGCCACTGGTGATGCGATCACAGAGAGCCCGCCTATACCCACAGTTCAGAAGAGCCCAGATATCCAGCCAGTCCCTAGCATTACTGTTGCCAGTCATACGCCTGACGACATCGAACATTTTCTAGAAGATGCAGTGGATGTTCCTAGCGATCTGTTACAGGACGCCCATCCAGTGAGTGACATCTATCGGCGCCAATGGCCCATGATATGGCACTGTTTTCACCGTGATCGCCCTATTCCAGATATCTACAATTTCCCACTGACCGACCTCGCCCGTCTACGCAGCTACGTGCAAGCCATCTTCAATGACCAAGCTACGGTCGTCAAATTGAATGTCGCTTTCGGGTACATCTTACGTCACAAAGAGACGGACCAGTTACGGTATTATTATGCCAGTAATAACAGCCATGTGTTTGACCAGCCGTTCACCATCATTAACCGGGCGTCGCTAGAGACGATGCTGGAGAAACTGGACACCGTGGATCCCTTGAGATGGGCACATCGTCAACGCCCCAACACACAACGGGTCACCAATGTTACGTTCTTCGTTACCAAGCTGACCGACCACCCCCATCGGCTGAATGCGTCACCCTTGCACTGATGAATAGCATAACATGCATACACTCTCTATGTCTACATGCTGATCGTTGACTTGAGCTCAGTAAACACTTGTACCTAATGTGACGGTGCGTTAAATAATAAAACATGGTGTTTGATATTTCAATTTGTTTTGCTATGAACATACTAAACATACCCAGGGCGGCTCCCCCAGCCTGGGTATGATGTAACATTGGGGATAATAAACTGTATAAATATTGCTGAACTTGTTGTTATTCACGACAACCGCTTTCCGCTATACTTGGATGAAATATATACCCCGATGTGATATAGTGCCCTTGCACACTTCCGAAACTTCCCTTTAACCCGCGCGTGCGCGTGCGGTCGGATAACCCGCGCGCGCGCGCTCGCCCGGATAACCCGCACGCGCTGCGGCCGGGCCGGGCCGGGAAAAACCCGGATGGAAAATGCGGACCATACGTCTATGGGAAAATTGGAACTCTTCCGTGTTCGGAGGTAGTTTTAGTGAAACCGGAAGTGACGTCACACACTTGCGCAGAACCTACACCGCCAAACCACAACCATGGATCCATAGTGGTTTAGTACCCCAAACACACCCCCACGCACCCCCAAAATGCTTACTTTCTATACTACGACCAGATGACTATGACTATCGAACACGGATGATACATTAGTCCAGTCGGATGCTGCTTGACGAGAGCTTCAATATAAGACCTCATACGACTCCATCGGACCAATAGTGACCCATGTCGGCGCCAAAATGTCTATTTCCAGATACTTGGTATACTGCGCATGCGCAGAATGACGTCAGTTTTACGTCACATCCACCCAGTCGGATGCTCCTTCATGAATGCTTCACATTGATACCTCACTCGACCCCATCAGACCATTAGGGGCCCCGGCCGGCCCCAAAACGTCTATTTCCATACCCTTTTCCCACAATTCCCTGTCTGCGCATGCGCAGAATGTTGAAAGCGAACGACACACTAGTCCAGACGGATGCTCCCTCACGAGAGCTTCAAAATAAGACCTCATACGACATCATAGGATCATTAGGGGCTCACCTAGACCCCAAAACGTCTATTTCCATACCCTTTTCTCACAATTCCCTGTCTGCGCATGCGCAGAATGTTGAAAACGAACGACGCACTAGTCCAGGTGGATGCTCCCTCACGAATGCTTCACATTGATACCTCACTCGATCCAATCGGCCCACTAGTGGCCCAGCTACACCCCAAAACGTCTATTTCCGTACCCTTTTCCCACAATTCCCTGTCTGCGCATGCGCAGAATGTTGACAACGAACGATACACTAGTCCAGGTGGATGCTCCCTCACGACTGCTTCACATTGATACCTCACTCGACTCCATCGGACCAATAGTGGCCCACCTAGACCCCAAAACGTCTATTTCCACACCCTTTCCCTACTGCGCATGCGCAGAATGACGTCAGTTCCACGTCACACCCAGCACGTTGGATACTCCCTCACGTATGCTTCATATTGATACCTCACTCGACTCCATGGGACCACTAGCGGTCCTTACAGATTGCCGAACATTCTCACGAAAACCCACGTATTTGGGACTACTTTCGGTCCGCGCAGACAGACCGCATCACGGCGGAGGAATACATGCCCCCAAGGTCACGCCCGATTCACGCAGACCGGAAGTGACGTCATACCTGCGCACAACACTCCTGCGCACACCGCCCCATGACGGCCCCATTTTTTTCTGCGCATGCGAAGTGACGAGCCACTGGTTCGGAAAGGTATTTGTACACTACTTGAGTCTCCATTTTCAAAAGTTTTCTCTAAAATTTGCATTCAACTGATAACTTCACCCAGGATTCAGGATTAGTGGAATGGCCAGAATCATTACACGCCGGAGATAAGCACACATTTGTTTAAGGCATATTTCCAATGGTATCAGGATTCGAAAAATTCTAAAGCCCCAAGATATCTGGAAGCCAGTATTACGTCATCGTGACGTCATTGCGCTAAAATACCCGTATAATTCATGATTTCGCCTCACCAACTTGAATGTTGTGGCTATCCTTCAGACCAGGGATCCGAAACATCCGACACTAGCTATATCTTTGTGTGTAATTTTACCACAGGTACACTAAGGCAAAATGCAGAACTTGATTTTTTTTCACCGAATTTCGGACTGATTTAATCTGTTTTTTTCTGCATTTATCTCCTTAAAATTAATGATACTTTCCAAATGCAATGAATTATACTCATGATAAAGAATATTTATATTTCATATTGCAGTAGCGTGTGGTGATACTTTTTGTGGAAATCCTTTGATACCTCATCTCTTCGGTGGCCCATGGGGGGGAACATCGATTTTTTAAAATAGTTCTTCTGAGTTTTGCTTTATTTTTTCCGACTGTGTTCTTCAAAAGTTTTCTTGTTATCACAAAATCTCTTGCATTCGTAGTAACGTCGTCACAATTTCTTCATTTTTTTTTCTCGGAAAACAATGAGCTGCCGTTTATGACAATATTATACACGGTGTATATATATAATGGAGCATGGAAATATGGTGATAATGAATGAATATGGTGTGAATTGGGTCGTTATATTGGAAATGTTGTTATATTGAAAGTTACAAAATATGGGATGGTTTTATCGTATATTGTAACATTGTGGCAATGTATATGAAATGTTATTTATATAGGAGTAAAATGCAAACTAAAGTAGTTTTATATATATATGAAGAGTGGTGTAATTATATACACTCTACATTTGCTAAACATATAAACCGATTGAACGTATATAGTGTAAACTGATATTGAACGTATATAGTGTAAGCTGAGAACGACTGAATACGGCGTATTTGACAAAGACGCTTAACGGATATGACAGGCGGATATGGCAGGCGGAAGTATGCTGTGAGCATGCACGTTGTGCTCGCGCAAAGCATTGCGGTTCCAGTTGCACAATAACAGTGGCCATTGACTGATTCCCGCTCTCAAACAAGGGTCTCCGACACAATCCAACGACTCGACGACTTGGTTGCCGGTCAACAGTGGCCAGTGCCATATTAAAATTTGCGAATAGAGCGAGGTCAGCCCGTCGCCACTTTACGGTGGCCCATAGACGACATGCTATATTTTTTTAGTTTTGACTTTATTTTTTTTGACTTCTAGGTTTCATTTTTTGTGTTAGGTTTCATTTTTTTGTTTTAGGTTTATTCCTTCTCACCCGGGTGGAAAGTTTACCATGATGGAGAGATATCGTACTATATTGTCACCAAATGTAGGCTTATTACTATTTCAAGTTAACACAAATTTTAAACATTTTTGCGGCGAGAGGTGTTTTTAGGTGTTGGTGGACAGTCCATGGTAGGTATTAGCATCGAATTATAGTGTGAGGAAATGAGCACAAAATGAACACGTGGGAACTTACTACCTGCCTCATGTATCACTGACTCATTCATCTCTCGATTCCTTTGACTTGTGTGTGTTTAAGAGGAGTATGAACCATTAATAGTTTATTCTCTGTCTGTCTGATATTACGACAGTCCATGGTATCATCATCGCGCCGATCGACAGTCCATGGTAGGTCAAAATACGGTCAGTCCGAATTGATGCACAGAGAGCACATCGTCTGATCCAATGATTCGCCAAATGGGCTGTTGCCAGGAAAAATGGTAGCTACCATGGACTGTCGACATATCTGATATACAATCATATGTTGCCTCATTATAACATTGCAGCTGCTATCCGGCTTCAATGTGAAGTGATCCAATCTACAGTTCATGGTCGCATGACACATGGACTGGTCGCATGACACATGGACTGGCGCATTCACCTATAATCATACTTGTCGATTCAGTAGGGTGTGTATTTTCAAACCCGTGTTCTCTGCGAGCACACGAGCTTGTCATGTCTGAAAAGAGAAAATTAGGCCCCGTATAATCGAACCCGTATAATCTGCATAAATTGTATTGCCCCGCATCATTCAGTGATTCAAAGTGTTCGGTAGCTAAAATCGAATAGTCAGATCGCGCAAGTCAAACCACCTAAGACGAATCGTCCAACGCCCTGTGTCGGATCGGCCGATGTAGTTTTTGGAGCTTATTGAGTTTTTTTATTTAGTTGGGTGAGGTTTAGATTTGTCCTGATACCTCTAATTGATGCCTGATAGGGTAACCAAATACGGTCATTGTACATTTAAATCGCATTAGGCTAAACACATACGATGGAGATAGAGTCGCGCCTATCACAGCTCAGGAGGAGGCTAGAGTAGTAGGGTAAGGGCAAATTGTGGGGACTTTCACCCGGATGTAACTATGACGTCACAACATCCGATGGTGGCGCCATCTGTACACATTGGTGGCAAAAACCCGCACTAGGGGGAGACAACTCGATCTGCATATTGGCGGCTGTGGGAGTGTGGTCAAAATGGCGGCTGTGGGAGTGTGGTCAAAATGGCGGCTGTGGGAGTGTGGTCAAAATGGCGGCTGTGGGAGTGTGGTCAAAATGGCGGCTGTGGGAGTGTGGTCAAAATGGCGGCTGTGGGAGTGTGGTCAAAATGGCGGATTGTAGGAAAACGTATAAAAGGAGGCGATTTTTAGCGGTGGGGTGTATTCATTGCACTACTTGCCTGACTTACCTGACCTGACCAGCCTGTCTGCCTGCCTGCCTGCCTGCCTGCCTGCTTGCCTACCAGCTTGTATGAGACGTGGAGAGAAAGCATGAGACGTGGAGAAGATTTTCCCTGGGACCCAGCAGCACCTCCGGTTGAAGTCTTGCCTGAAGACGAGCGTGTCAGGGACATTTATCGACGTCACTGGGCTACCATACGCCATTGTTTTCACCGTGACCGTCGTCTATTGGACTTGTATAACTTTCGACTGCAGGACCTCACGTATCTGTCTACCTATGCCGAGAAAATTTTCACAGATCAGGTGACAGCGTTCAAGTTGAATATGACATTCGGGTACATTTTACGGCACAAGGAGACGGACCAGGTGCGGTATTATTATCCCAGCAATAATACCTATGTGTTTGATCAGCCGTTCACGGTGACGGATGCGATTTCTCTGGAGCCACTCATCGACCAACTCACTACGTTGGATCCATTGGAATGGGCCCGGTTGCAACGCCCCAATACCCAATGGCTTGTGGAAATGGTGACCAACGTCACATTTTTAGTCACGAAAATGAGAGATCATCCTATCGGTGCTCCTGTACTACTACCCCCTTGGTTGCTTCATCGACACGGCCTGTATGCATTAACAGCAGGGCGACATGGGCCCTACAAAGACCGGAAATGTCTGTTTCGGTGTTTGGCCGTGCATGTGGACGAGTGTGATCCCAAGTGTTGTGACAGAGTGGCCAATGATTATTGGGACCAGTATTTAGAGCAGCAAGACTTGGATGAGCGGCACTTCCGTGGAGTCCCGTTCAAGAATTTGGATGACGTGGAAACACTGTTCAACATCAATATCTTTGTATACCGATTACGATGCGAGGAGGATACATTTGTGGCTGAATTGGTTCGTCGTTCAACAGAACGGTATGCTTCTACGATGAAAGTCAATGTGTTCGACGACAATGGCGTCAGTCATTTTTCGCTGATCTACAATATGAGCCAGTACGCTCAGTCTTTCAGTTGTGCCCAATGTCATCGGGTGTTTCACCGTTCCTCCCACTTACATCGCCACGAGAAAATCTGTACGAACGTTGTGAAGCGAGTATATCCGGGTGGTGTGTATCATAATACGCCTACTATTTTCCAGGAACTGGCCGATGAGGGTCTGATCATACCGGAGGCGGACCGTTATTTTCCCTACCGGGCGTGTTACGATTTTGAGGCCCTGTTGGAGCCCATGGACATGTTTTCAGCGAATACGCAGTGGACGCAGCGCCATATTCCCCTGAGTGTGAGTATTTCGAGCAACGTACCTGGCTATGACGCTGCACCGGTGTGTTTCGTGTCCACCGGGGATTCCCATGAGTTGATCAGCCGCATGATGGCGTATTTAGAGGAAGTCAGTGCGGCCAGTACGGAATTGTTGGTGTCCAAGTTCCAGGACGTACTGGACCAACTGGACGATCGGATTCCTATACCGGGTGTAGCGTTTAGTGACGATGAAGAGTCCGACTCCGAGTCGGAGCCCGAGTCGCAGCCCCTGCAGTCGCAGGATGTGCCTTTACCGAAACCGTATGCGGAGAAATTGAAAGTGCGCTTCCTACAATATCTAGGCCAGTTACCGGTGCTAGGTTTCAACTCGGGACGATATGACTTGAACATGGTGAAGGAATTTCTTTACCCCTACTTGGCCCAAGCGAATACCATCAAGTCCGTCATCAAGAAGATCAATAATCATATGGCCCTCACTACCACATCACTCCATTTCCTGGATGTACGGAACTACTTAGCTCCTAATTATAGCTATGATCAGTGGGTGAAGGCGTATGACTGTGCACAAACCAAAGGGAGGTTCCTTTACACGTATATATCGACACAGTTGCCACCCCGGGATGCCTTCTTTGATGATTTGAAGCAAGTGGAATGTCCCGAAGACACGTACCGGGAACTACAGCAGGTATGGAACGATCAACATATGCAGACCTTGCGAGATTTCCTGATATGGTATAATAACCTAGATGTGGTTCCTTTCCTGGAAGCGGCCGAGAAAATGGTTCAACTCTTTCGTCGTGAGATGCACGTCGATATCTTCAAGGAGTGCTTGAGTTTACCGGGTCTGGCGATTCGCCATCTTTTTCAAGCGTGTCCTACGTACTTCTCGATGATACAGCAAAAAGATGCAGACATGCATGATTGTCTAAAGCAGAACATTGTGGGCGGACCGAGTCTTATTTTTCACCGTTACCACGAGAAGGACGTCACTACTCTCCCCAGTGGAAAACCCTGTGCTAAGATCATCGGTTTCGATGCCAATGCCTTGTACCTGTGGTCTCTGGCCCAACCTATGCCCAGTGGCCATTATACACGTTGGTTGGCGGAAGGTCGGCATTTTACACCGCAACGCACGCCCTACAAGCATCTGGCTGATCAGTGGTTGGATTGGGAAGCCTATCGACGGGGAATTACTATACGACACCAAACCAACGCCACAGAGAAGCGCATAGGAGATCGTCGACTCCCCGTCGATGGGTTTGCCCTGGTGGGTAGGACACCCACCGTATTCCAATTTTACGGTTGCTATTGGCACGGTCACGGATGTCATTTCAGCGCTGGACGCTTCAACGAACGACGTGGAAAAACACCGGAAGAATTACGGGAAGAAGTGGTGGAGAACGGTGATTATGTGAAAGAGAGAGGATACCATCTGATCGAAATGTGGGAGTGTGAATTTCACACCATGTGCCAGGCCCTGCCCCATTTACGGCGGTTCCTAAAAGAGCGTGAGTACCCCTTGAGTCGTCGACGACTCCTGAGTCTGCCACAGATGTTCGACGCCATTCGTTCGGGGGACCTCTACGGCTTTGTCGAATGTGATTTGCATGTTCCCGACACTCTCAAGCCCCTCTTCGCCCAGTGTCCTCCCATTTTTAAGAACACGCTGGTGGGTCGGGATGATATTGGGGACACCATGAGGGCCTATGCGGAGCAACACGAGTGTTTGCCTCAACCTCGACGGATGTTGATTGGTAGTATGTGGGCCGAGAAAATCTTGCTGGGCACTCCCTTACTGCAGTGGTACATGAACCACGGTTTGGAAATTACCAAGATATACCAAGTGATACAATACGTACCCCACACCTGTTTTGCGGAGAATGCCGACATCGTGACGTCGGCCCGTCGTCAAGGTGACCAAGACCCAAGTAAGGCCATCATCGGTGAATCTTGGAAGTTGACGGGCAATGGGTATTATGGAAAAACGGTCACGAACCAGGATAAGCACGTGAACGTGAACATTTGTACTACTGCCCAAGCCCGCAAAAAAGTGAATTCTCCTCTGTTTCGGTCCGTGGAGGTCATCGATGACGACACCTATGAAGTCACTTTAGCCAAGAAGACTATCCGTTACAACCTACCCCTGCAGATTGGATGTATGGTATACCAGGTGGCCAAGCTGAGGATGCTGCAGTTTCTCTATGATTTCATGGGTGTGTATTTTAAGCCATCAGACTGGCAACTCATGGAGATGGATACGGACTCGGCCTACATGGCCGTCTCTAATGCGGATTGGGAGTCCCTGGTGAAACCGGAGTTACGTACCCAGTATGAAGCGGAACGGGACCAGGGGCTACCTCGACGTGACCATTACCAGTACGATAAGCGTACGCCGGGCCTCTTCAAGCTGGAGTGGAGTGGGAATGCTATGATTGGTCTCTCCTCCAAGACGTATTACTGTTACGGGGGAGACGAAAATAAGTTTAGCTGCAAAGGGGTGAGCCGGCGCGATCCCAACATCGACAAAGCCTTGTACTTGAACGTGCTGCAAAGCCAGGCCAGTGCCAGTGGCACTAACCGAGGATTTCGGGTGGTGGACCACCAGATGCGGACGTACATTCAGCAACGAGACGCCTTTACTTTCTTTTACCCGAAACGGAAAGTCCTGGCCGATGGTGTGAGCACCCCTTACTTGGACTTGTGAACAATGTCGAACTATAACTGTTGATACACGAGTTAAAAACTGTAAAAGTCAGGATGGCCGAGTGGTCTAAGGCGCCGGTATTAAGTGCTGGTCGGCGAAGAGCTGGCGTAGGTTCGAATCCTATTCCTGACAGAATTTTTTGGACCTTAACCATACTATTCTATTGTACTCTGTATTCTATTTGTACATATTCTACCTTCTTGTTGACTTAAATAAAAAATAAGTCAAACCCATCATTTTTTGTGTTTTTTCATCAATTTTATTGAACATCAATGAACGTCAGAACAACAACGTCAGAACAATAACGTGATAAAAAACAAGTGGCCTGCGCGCAGTGCATTGAATTTAAGTTAACCAGAGAAATGGAGCATGCACATTAAAACGAGAGGCCGTCCAGTCATAGACGAGGACATCACGGTCTTCGGCTTGACAATAATCATCAATTGTTGATATCCGTATGTCGTATATCCGTATGTAGAGTATATGGTTGAAACTCTGGTTGACTTGATTGCCATACGTCTTGCTAATGGGGACCACCCGTAACAGAGGTGTGTTCACATCGCCCACAATATGGCTGTCCACTGCGTCCGAGTAGACGTAGAGTCCGTACATGCCTACTTTCATATCCATCACAACGTCACCGTTGTCGGTGGTGGGCCCCGGGTACACGCTGTAAGGCAGACCTAACATTTGCTGTAGTGTAGGACTGAGTTTCACAGCCACGTTAAGGCTCAGCAGGATACAGGCCTTGTCGTTGTGTGGGTTGACAGCCCAGATCACGTGATTCTTGAAGGGATAGACTTTCATGGGTTTTGAACTATTCGTGGCCTCCCGTAGAGACTTGTGCTCCAACAAGGAGAGGAGACCCTCTATGAACTTCTGGGGCGTATCGTATTGGCCTTCGGGGAGAATCAGTTTGGTTACTTTGCCTTCGTAGGTGACGTCGTACCATACTTCTTGGTCCCGTACGTTGTACCACGAGTAAGGGTACTGAATATCTACCAGTCCACATTCCCACCGACCAGGTAAATGTAACGGTTGTGGTAATTGAGTCACATACTTGGCCAAGGTGTTGTCAGGAAACACATCGAGTGAACTATTACTGGGCAACGTCAGGTAAAACATGACGACTGAGCTGTTCTGCCTTCTGCACCGGGTTTTTATAGGGGTGCCCTTAGTAGGGTTCCCAGGCCTTGGGCGCCTTACCTCGGCGTTGTGATCGTCGCGGTGACTTAGATCTGGTAGGTCCCCGTCGTCGTTGTGGTGTTTTGGGCGGTGACATGGGGGCCCAAGAAGAGGAGGGTGGTGGTGGTGGTTGGTGTCGGGTCGATTGCTGCATAAAGGCCCAACGGTTAGGATTCCCTACCAATTCTTGAGGGGTGTGTGTGTCTTTTAACCCCTGAGCAAAGGCTTCCCAGCCCGGTGGATTAGAGTGTTTGCGAGAACGTACCATATCGTTGATCAAATCGGTCATATGAGACCCCGGCACCACTTGGTTTCGAATCAGCAGTTTTCCTTCATCGTTCCAACCCATATCGGAATTCTGTTTCACCCGGTCCAACAATAAACGCGCCTTGGTCTTGAAGGCTTTAGGCACACTGGCCAACACTTCCTCTTCCAGCTGAGGTGAGGGCGGCGGTGGTGTGAGTGTGGGCGTTGTGGGTAGTTGTGGCAGTGGTGTACTACTACTACTCCCTCTATATTGATCCATAAACGTCTGGTACCGGTTCAGCGTATGATGGTAGAGTTGAATTTTCTCGTGATCGGGTAGTCGACGTTGCAGTATACTATTCATCTCTTCATCCAGAGACTGGAGTTGTTGCACTGTGGCAGGCACGGGATAGGGTGATTGCAAACTCTGTAACAGTCGAGGTTCGACCAGCATCATTTTTTTCGTATGTTTCATGTTAGCGTCCCAAGATGGAGCCTAGTAACGGTCCCAGTACAGTAGCGGCTAAGGGTGCGAGGAGTGCGCCGAGAAATCCACCTCGCTGTAACACCTGTTTCTTTTTCTTGACACTACCCGTCTTCTTCACCAACGTTCGGAGACCCGCCTTGTGCCGTTGCAATTTCCCTTTCTGCAGAGGACTGAGCGGAACATTGCCTTTTAACACATTACGCGCCACTTCACACAAACACCGTACCAAGTTGGGATCCGTGCCGCGCACCAGGGCCCGGCCCACCTCCGGTGGCGCGCTGCGTAATACGCGGAGGGCTGACGCGTGCTTGCGTATCCGTGCAGACATGATTGTGACGGCTAGAGTGGGTTGTCTTCTTCTTTTATTTGGGTGTGTACACCGTCTGCACCTCTCCGGGAAAAATGTGGGTGCGCAATCGAAGGGTGGAGGGGGTGTCTTGTTTCAAGTCGATGAGTAGATACCCGTGAGCTCCTTGGGTAGCATCTTCAAAGGCTTCTCGTACAAAGGCCGTGTTTTTAGGGTACATCTGTTGGGCCAGGTGCATAATTTGGGAAGCGTCTCTGGGGTTTTTGAATAACACCACATACTGAGCATTCAAACTAATGTTCCTGTGCTCTTTGTTCTTACTGAAGAGATTCTGCACGATGTAGATGATGCTCAACCGACGATGATGGCTTCCTTTGGTAAAGAGACGGGTGATTCGACTGTCCGTTTCCGTCATGAGATCGTCCACCACGACCAACGTGTCTTCTGGGATGTCGTCAGGGGGTAAGCCTTCCACTAAGGTGAGTCCCGGGAGACGTGCCAGTTCCTCGTACGCTGGTTGCCAAGCTCCATAACACCACAGGATGCGAGCTACGGAAGGTGAAATGAGGGCTGACCCGTGTTGGATGAGGCGTTGAACGAAGTGTGTTTTTCCCGACCCTGTCGGTCCAGCGATGAGACACATGAAAGGATGCTGCCACCGAGGATCCATAGTTTTTATGAGGGTTCGGATCCCACCGGGGGCTCGTAGTGGAACGGTGGGTACCGTTGCCGTGGTAAACGTGATTCACCGGAGTCCACTCTAAATGTTTTTAGCGTCGGTGTACTGGGTGAGGGGTGTCTCAGGGTAGACGGAGGCTGGTGATCAGGTCGAGTCGTAGTAGTAGTAGTAGTAGTACGGGGCGTCGTATAGGGGTGTCTCTGGGTTGATACGACGGGAGGCTGGCGGTGAGGTGACGTCGTGGATGGGGTCGGGCGCGTCGTAGGAGTCGTAGTGGTGGTGGTGGTGGTGGTGGTGGAAGCGGATGATTGAGGTGGAATTGTTGGACGAAGGGTGTTGAAACAGGATATCACGTACGCCAAATCGTAGAACATGCCTCCAAATAAGGTACCCAGAAGCACTACTAGACACACTACAGTACCGACTTGTGCTTTTCGAGTCCGTAACAGTAAGGGTAGATGTGCACTATCCATGGTACAACCCTACACTGAAGGATGCAGGTGATAGGGGTTAGAATTTATAGGCGTTTCATGTCACGGCCTGACACCCAGGAATTAAACGAACGGGGCCAACCTTGCCATTTGACGAAATGATAGGGGATGCCACGTCGACGTTCCGTTTTCAAAATCTTTTCCACCGTGTAGTAGTCTTTCGGTGTTTTCACGACGGGTTGTAATTCTGCCTCGTAAAACGTGCCTTGCAGTGTTTCTCCTTGTAGATCTTCCAGTTGATAGACGTGTGGCTGTCGAGGTTTATGGCGAACGATGACAAAGTGCTCGTCACTCCAGTTGGGCAAGCAACTTTTCTCAAATTGTCCTTTCACTTCACTGATCCGTACCACATCTCCGCGTTTGTAACGGGGTGACGTGAGTGGTGGTGGTGGACTGGGTGAGTACAGCGTACCACGCACTTGATGTTCGTTGCGTTCTGTCACATCGAGGGGAGCTCGCTGGATACTGCGATGATAGGCTCGATTGTACCCTTGGACCAGTTGAGGTAGTACATCGATGTACCGTCGGGTGTTTTGGGCAGTAAAATACTTGTACATTCGTCCTTTGAAGGTGCGATTGAATCGTTCCACCACAGAGGCTTTGGTCTCGTTGTACGTATGGAAGAAAAATACCTTCTGTTTCTTAAGAAACGCTTGAGGGTCGGTTGAGAAATTCTGTGCCTTCATCCGTTTGCAAATAGAGGGGTTTGCGCCCCGTCTTGAAAATCTGCTGGAATGCCCGTACCAGATTCTCTCCTGTTTTGGTGCGAATGGGTAGTACCCATGCATACTTGGATAAAATATCGATACAGGTCAACATGTACCGATGTCCATCATTGTGGGGTGCAAATCGACTCATATCCACTAAATCAGCCTGCCATTGTGCGTCTATGCCTCCTACGATGACTCGGTTACGGCGAAAATGTCGTCGGGCTGCTCGATGTAAACTATAAGTGTCTTGGGTTTTTAACCAGTCTCGAACTTCAGTTCGACTGATGCCTTGGGAATGGGCAGCTCGAGCGAGCGCTCCCACAGCTCTATACGCGGCTGGACTGGTAGGGTTGTAATACAAATCGGTTAACACCTTGTTCACTGTAGATGCCGACCCTTTTCCCTTTCGGGACCCCCTCATCGGGGTGCCTGTCTTCCTACCCCTCATCGGGGTGCCCCTGGGTCCCCGTCCGGATGTGGTGTGTTCGCTTCATCAGGTGACACTGACACTCTAGCCTCTGTGCACCATATAGATATAGTACTTTTCCTGGGGAGTTCCCAGGCTGTATCGGGTTCATGTAGTTGTTCATGGGGTTCAGCCAGCGCGTCCTCAATAGCACGAGCCCACGCCAACTGGTCTGATGATCGCTCGTCCAGTGTAAACAGCTGGTCCACAATAGGCACCACTTTCTCCAAGGCTGACCACAGATCGGGGACTAGGGTGAAGCCTCGCGTAGGGTCTTGGTAGCGGCCCAGCCGTAGGAAGAAGGTGGTACGGTATACGTAGATGGCATTGTCTATGTGGATGAGGTGTCCGTCGAGCTCGCCGCTCAACACCCGTTTAAATTTGGTCCAGCCGTCACGAGGTAGCGTCACCGTATTCGATACGGTCTCAGCGGGCGACCAGCAAATATCTCCACGGTCTTCCACCAGGGTGACTTTATCTTCATAGACGTGTAACCCCACCTGGGGTGTAAGGGGGAGGATGGCTCGTAGGTCGGGTGACATGCTTGCTCCAATGTCGAACGGTGAATGACACACACTCTGTCTCACCCTGATATTTATAGTGTCAATACCAGGTGGGCACAGACTGAGTCGTACTATTCTGATGGATTATCCTGTAGAGATAGTACTTCATCGACCATGGGGACTACTTGTTGCAAAGCCGTCCATAGATCGGGGTCCAGAGTAAAACCACCTCGCTTGAGACAAAGGAGTCGAGCAAAATAGGGACCACGGAAAATGTAGACGTCGTCACACAGGTGAATGCTATCACCGTCGAGGTTACCCCATAACACCCGTTCAGACGTACACCAACACCTACTGTCGTCATCGATGAGCTCCACGCGTTGGGGATACAACAATAGGGTGCAGTCCGGTGTAAGAGTGCGGGTAGCTACAGACTGCGCCTGGGGGTGGAGTACGTCGTGGACGTCGGTGATAATAGCTTTCAGCGCCTGCCATAATGCCGGACGGAGTAGGATAGAGGCACCACCACACTGTTCTAACCGGGGAAAAAAAGAATCATCTCTACCACTTCGTAGGTAGACACCGACTCCCACGTGCATGAAATCGACTTCGGGCTCTTTTCCCTGTAACAACCGTGTCAATAGAGTCCATCCTGCTAGGGTTAAACATAGCTTCACCTCTCGGGGATGTTCTTCGATGAGCTGCAGTTCATGGTCATAGACGATGAGGATGACGTCAGGCGTGAGTTGGAAGAAGGCAAGCTCCGCTCCGTGCGCTGCCATAGTGGTGAATGACAAAACACCGACGAGGCAAATGTGTATATATCGATTCTTGCCCTTCGTGAAAGTCCGTGATGACTCGTCAGTAAAAACCCCTAGTCCGTAGCCGTACACGTTATAGGTGCGCACCTCTCTCTATCCGTACCCGTATACGCTCTAGTTTTTATTCCACCCTCACCCTTCGTGAAAGTCCGTGATGACTCGTGAGTAAAAACCCCTAGTCCGTAGCCGTACACGTTATAGGTTTTTTTTCGCACCTCTCTCTCTATCCGTACCCGTATACGTTATAGTTTTTATTCCACCCTCACCCTTCGTGAAAGTCCGTGATGATTCGGGCTGTAATGTTATCTGCAATCATTTAACCTGGGAATTGGCCATAGACGAATTTTCGTGCAAAATATGTGGATTGAGAGTTAACCCAGGAAGGGTGGTCGCACGCACCTCGGCGTAGTCACCAATCAGCGATGTGTACATCGACTCTCATGTTATTAATACACGCAATCATTTAACATGGAAATTTCCACTAGACGAATTTCGTGCAAAATGACGGGATTCTGGCGTAACCCAGGAAGGGTGGGGGCCCCCACTATTGGCCAATGAGCAGACCCGAATAAGAGCCAATGAGATGTCTATAAAAGAGCCAATCCGCTATCCCTAAAAAGAACCAATGAAGCCAGTATCACCGAGGTTGAAACAGCCAATGAAAATCACCTGTATGTCAGTATAAAGCCAGCTGGAGCGTGGTGAGCGGCATTCCAAAACCTTTCACCGTACTGTGAAGACGTATATACATATTGAAGAAAGAAAGATGAACAACCGCGTGGCCAAGATGTCCACAACAAAGGCTTCGGGAAGAATGGTCGAAATACAGCGCGAGATTGCCCGGCGACAAAGGGGAGCCATGGTGAAAGCTGTAAAGGACTTTTGGTTGAAAGAAATTACAGCATGGTGCCGGTACATCGACGACAACAACAATAACGTCAATCCGGGGGCAGCCCAGAATCTCCGTACCCTGATCATGACCGCAAGAACAGTGGGCGATGAGGCCTGGTTGGTCCACCTCAAAAACGCCATGGAGGAATTACACGCACCACCACCACCACCACCACCAACAACACAACAACAACAACAACAACAACAACAACAGCAAGTCCAGCCAGAATTTGTGGATATCGGAGAAATACCACCAGCCAATTTCCTGCAAGATCTACCCATTTCTGTGCACCATGATGACGGACAACAACACCGGTACACGTTGGAGCCCTACAGCTATTTTTCCGTCAGCGATATGTAAGGAGTAGACAGGAAAACGCCCCCTGAAGAAAACAGGGTCAACAAATTGACTTCAACGGCCCTTTTCAGGGCCAACCAATTGTTGTCGAAAGAGAACTTCTAACTTGGCACATTCAATTCAAATCACAGGTCCTACATCATGTCCTCTATATTCTATAGTATTACCAAACTCCAACACCAAAAAACAATCCCTGTTCCGTCAACGGCCCTTTTCAGGGCCAACCCCTTACTTCCAACACACAGGGGTTTTTTTTCTCTCAGTGTTTTAGGGCTAACCCATGCAAAAATTTGGTGCAAAATGAGCGGAATGATTGCAGATAACATCACAGCCCGAATCATCACGGACTTTCACGAAGGGTGAGGGTGGAATAAAAACTATAACGTATACGGGTACGGATAGAGAGAGGTGCGCACCTATAACGTGTACGGCTACGGACTAGGGGTTTTTACATTTTAACATGGCAAATTTAGACTAGGTGAATTTGGTGTAAAATGAAGGGATTCTGTCGTGACCCAGAATGCATTGGGGTAATATTATAAAGATAGAAATGGACTTTAACCTGGAAATTGATGTGTTATTTACCTATTGTTACCTAGGTGTGTGTGCATGTGCAGGAGTTGGTGTTATTTTTTTATTTTTTTTATTTTGTGCTTTTGAGTTTACAAGTTTCCTCTGGGTTGGGTTGGTCCTGAAAAGGGCCTTTGGAAGATGTAAGGGATTACATCGTTGGGGACAGGTGGGATTGTCTTCTCACAGTACACACCGGGCATGTCAACGCTATGAGTTTACACACTAGGGGGTTGTAATCGTCCGGAAGCTCTGGTAATCGGGCATGTCGGTGTATACAGGCTATACACAAGGCTTGATGCCCACAGGGAAAAATGGCGTATTTGGCGAAGTGATTACAGCATTCCACGCAGCGTAAATATTGTGCTGCTTGGCATTCTGTGTTGGATGCCAGTCTTCTTTCTATTGCGGTAGCGTAGTGGATGACCTCTTCAATTTGTTCCTTTTGTTTTCCCCTTATGTTTCTGTCTCTTTTTTTGTATTTTCTTGAGTCTTTCTTTTTCTGGTACTCTCTTTTTCTGTGTTTTCTTGAGTCTTTCCTCTTCTTGTGCTCTTTTCCTTCTCCTTGTTCTTGTTCTTGTTCTTGTTCTTGTTCTTGTTCTTGTTCTTCTTGTTCTTGTTCTTGTTCTTGTTCTTCTTCTTCTTCTTCTTCTTCTTCTTCTTCAACTTGGAGGCTTTGTTGTTGTTGTTGTTTGTAGATATCTTCTAGCACTCGGTCCATTTCGTCAAATCGTTGGTATTCGAGTGCCGTAAGATCCGGTGTCGCTCCTGGGGGTCACTAAGATCCGGTGTCACTCCTGGGGGTCACTAAGATCCGGTGTCGCTCCTGGAGGTCTTGATTATGGCCGCCCTGTGGTTGTTCTTCATCTTTAAATAGGTCTTGTATAATATCATCCAGCCATGGCTCATCATGTACCATATCGATGTTCCCGAGCAGTTGTAGTTCATCATCATTTATCATGAAGTCTGGTAACAGGTTGTCAATATCCATGGTTTCACCTTCAGCCATGATGTAATTGTGAATGAATCAGTAAATACTGCGCGCTATTTATAGTGTAACGCGCGGACGTGAGCGAAATTTTATATCACATCTTTGTGCTCACTTACGCTGGAGAAATATTTTTGTGTTTCTTTTCCAATTTTAAACCGGTGTGATTTTGCAATAAATGCGAGTGCACGTATAAAATTTATTTCAAGTTGAACTGGGGCAACTGATCGTGTAGCATTTAAAAATTTAGAAGGGTAGCGGTAGACTAAGCCACTATTTTAATGATTTTATCGATTTTTATACCCGTAACGTTATGGTTAGGTAGTGTCGAAAACCCGGTACACTGGAAATAAATCGGTTTTCCTGGGTAAAAATACGTCAAGTATGTTCCTCACAGCCTTATAATGTCACCCTGAAAATTGCAGCTGGTTTATCGAAAGAAAACTAGAAAATTTTATCGTATCACACCGGCTACGGTAACACAGCACTATACAGTGTGCAGGCAAATGTGAGTACAGCTATGGGTGTCAAATGGGGTGTGTTACCGTAGCCAGTGTCATACGATAAAATTTCCTAGTTTTTTTTTCGATAAACATGCTGCAGTGAACTCACATTTATTGCAAAAAATGAGACCGGTTTAAAGTTGGGAAAATAAAACACAAAACATTTTTAGCAGGTACCATGCCGCCATGTTGCACCCACTCACACGCCGCCATTTTGACCACACACGCCGCCATTTTGACCACACTCCCACAGCCGCTATTTTGACCACACTCCCACAGCCGCCATTTTGACCACACTCCCACAGCCGCCATTTTGACCACACTCCCACAGCCGCCATTTTGACCACACAGAACGCCTAGACTATAAATAACGCGTAGTATGTTGCCATTTATTCACAACTACAATCATGGGTACAAGACGAAGGCTATTCAACGATCCTAGAGAACACAGAGAGGTGATTACGAGTGAAGAACATAACGATGGAGTGACAATAATTACAAGCTTTGAGCGGGTTATTGCCGACGAAACGATGATACGGCGAAGTGAAGAACAACTCGAAGAGCTCAGGAGGGAGGCAGTGGAAGAAGATGCGAGGTTGATGAGACGGCGAAGTGAAGAACAAGACGAGGAGATAAGGAGGGTGGCAATGGAAGAAGATGAGGATGTAACTGATGAAGAACTCCCCGACCTGGAGTGGTTAAACAGTAACAGACCTCCAGCAAATACAACGGCTACCCAAACACCAATTATAACAACGCCGGCTATCGAAACAACAACAACAACAACAAGAACAACAACAACAACACCACCACCATGCTCTTGGGCCGAGGTAACCCGCCTCAACGAGCAGATTAATCACATGAGACAAGACATGGATCAAATGGACGCTGTGAATTTAAAACAACAACAAGACCTAGATAAGGAAGAAAGTAAATCAAGCTGCAGCGTGTGTACAGACGACGAAAGCCTGTACGCCCTATTTCCGTGCGGGCATTTATGCCTATGTGAAGAATGCTGGGTGACGCTAACATGTATAGGGGACACGTGCCACTGCGCTGAAACGGACGAACAGCATTTAAAAATCAAGTGTCCCGTGTGTAGGAAGCAGGTGGCCGGGGTAAAGAGAATCTACCGCTCCTAAAACAAGTGTCGTAACACTTTTCCAAAGGCCCTTTTCAGGGCCAACCCATGTTTTCGAAAGAGAACTTCTAAACTCAAAGCACAAAAAAAACACCAGCTCCCATCACCCCTATGAAAAAACCTAAGGTCTTCACCACAATAGACTCTTAATGTTGAATTTTTTTAATACAATTATCTTTGCAAAAGAATGAACACTAACAGCCATTTTTTGAATTTTCTACTATTTTTATTAACACAAATAGAATGAACGTGTTCACCAGACTCTGGGTATTGAATTTTTAATACAATTATACGCTATGAAGGCGCTTCAATGCACATAGAATGAACATAAAATGAACATAGTGTAGGAATACGTCAGGAGAGAAGCCGTATTTTCAGCTTGAGCAAGACAGATGATAATGTCTGAATGTTCCAATGCAATAAGACTTGAAAATGTTCAATATTTATACAACAAGACAATAGAATGAACGTCTTCAGTAAAACTCTGAGTATTGAATTTTAATACAATTAACAGTAAAACTCTGAGTATTGAATTTTTAATACAATTATACGCTATGAAGGCGCTTCAATGAACGTGTAGGAATACGGTAAATGTTTTCAACACAAGACTTGAAATGTTCAATAGTTATGCAACAAGACTTGTTTGAACTCATCATCGTCTTTCCGCCCCTGGTGCACGTAGATGTAGGTAGCAATCTGTTCACGTGGAATCCTGGGAGCGCAGGCAGCTTCCAATGCCAGGGCAATTTGCTCCTCGGTGACGCCCTGTAGTGCCTCAGTGATGAGCGCGTATGAGGGTATTATATTCTCCACACACGTATGCATGTTTATCGGACTGTTGTTCCCACAGCCTGCACATGCTTCGATACGCAAGTGTCGAATGCGAGGTCTGACATGATCCAGGAATGTGTCGATGTACTTCTTACAAATATACTGAGTCACCTGGTCAGACAGGGCTTCATGAATTATAGCTGTGAGACTCTGCAACTTCCGCCACGCCGTTATTTTCAAGGTGACACCCTGAGGACAAGGAACACGCTCTTGCGTATCTAACCTCATTTTCCATTTGCGTATATGCACCAGGAGCTGGTCGTTGAAATAGGCACAGCTGACAAAGATGTCGTCACCCACATAAAATTTCGCTTCGTCACTGCCCTGGTCGCGAATAACCGCATCGATGGCGTAATCAAGGGTCTGTAGTTTTAGCCAGGTGTCGAAGGTCAAGGCGATATGCCTAGCTGGTCTGTCGTTAAAGGCCGGTGCGTTAAAATGCACTTCTTCGTCTTTGACACTCACAGTTAAATAGGCTGAGAGCTCCCAAGTGTTCGTGTGGGCTGCCTGGTAGGCCTGCTGGATAATGTTATTGATCTCCTGCACAGACATAGGAAGTTGCCCCTCTTCTTCCTTCACGGGCTCAGGCACTTGCTGGGGCACTGGCTGAAGCACTGGCTCAGGTATTTCTAAAGGTGTTAGTCGGGGCCGTTTGGGTCGTGCACCGCGTTTGGCAGGTGTACGCTCTGGGGTGGTGTGCGTGGCTAAGATATCATCATCTTGTATAACGTGGGCTTGAAGTAGATCTGCTAGTTCTTCATTTCCCGTCTTCTTCAGCCCCTCCACGAAGGCTAGAAATGCATAGGGGGTAGAGCGCAGTAGACCGTCGATGAGGGCTCTGTTTTGTGCTGAAGTGGTTTTCTCAGCCATGATTTCTTCGACACGCTGTTTCAGGAGTATGTTTTCCTCCATAAGCAGATCACATAATTCGGCCACATGCTGCATTTCATCAATGAGGCGAACACGGTACTTTCGAAGCTTCACTAAAAAGTATGACTCCATGACTGTGGGCTCAGGCTGGTGAGTAACTGCTACGGTGTAATAGTCTGGTGAATTTGCACTGGTAAAATGAAAAAAATAAAAGGTTCTCCACAGCTCATACAAGCAGGCAAGCAGGCTGGCTAGAGGTGAGGCAGGCAGGCAGGCAGGCAGGCAGGCAGGCTGGTCAGGTCAGGTAAGTCAGGCAAGTAGTGCAATGAATACACCCCACCGCTAAAAATCGCCTCCTTTTATACGTTTTTCTACAATCCGCCATTTTGACCACACTCCCACAGCCGCCATTTTGACCACACTCCCACAGCCGCCATTTTGACCACACTCCCACAGCCGCCATTTTGGCCACACTCCCACAGCCGCCATTTTGACCACACTCCCACAGCCGCCATTTTGACCACACTCCCACAGCCGCCATTTTGACCACACTCCCACAGCCGCCATTTTGACCACACTCCCACAGCCGCCATTTTGATCACACTCCCACAGCCGCCATTTTGACCACACTCCCACAGCCGCCATTTTGACCACACTCCCACAGCCGCCATTTTGACCACACTCCCACAGCCGCCATTTTGACCACACTCCCACAGCCGCCATTTTGACCACACTCCCACAGCCGCCATTTTGACCACACTCCCACAACCGCCATTTTGACCACACTCCCACAGCCGCCATTTTGACTACACTCCCACAGCCGCCATTTTGACCACACTCCCACAGCCGCCATTTTGACCACACTCCCACAACCGCCATTTTGACCACACTCCCACAGCCGCCATTTTGACCACACTCCCACAGCCGCCATTTTGACCACACTCCCACAGCCGCCATTTTGACCACACTCCCACAGCCGCCAATATGCAGATCGAGTTGTCTCCCCCTAGTGCGGGGTTTTACCACCAATGTGTACAGATGGCGCCACCATCGGATGTTGTGACGTCATAGTTACATCCGGGTGAAAGTCCCCCTCAATTTGCCCTTACCCTACTACTGGCTAGGTTAAAAATCATCAATGGGACTAATAGTGAGAAATGATGAACGAGAGAATAAACGATAAGTTGATAAATTTTGACCTTCTGCGTTGTCTCTCGTGACTGTTTTGAGTCCCACACTAATTATGTGGAGGTTCGAGAAACATAATAGATGAAAAAGCCCAGCTTCAACTGTTAGCCTCCTTTTCTAAACGATGCCCGACTAGACGCTTACCTCCTCTTGACTCGCGCTTTTCCCCAAGCCATCCTCATCTTAGGATAATACTAGTGAGATGGGATAGCGTTTAGATCATCGTAGACAAATACTTCGGACTGATTCTCAAAGTAAAATTATTGCTTTCGTATTAGCTTGAACCTAATTTTGATCTCAAACCCAGCGAAGAAAAGAAGAAATAGTATAGAAGCAATTTGTGTTTCTGTTTCGGTTCGTTGATACAGGGTTCACGGTAGACCTGTTATACGATAGTATTCACAGGATCTCCATTTCTTTCTCCTGAATCCATTCTGCTGTATGGCTCAGAATCGTCTTCGTCAGCCATTATGGCCCATGTTAAACTGATTTTGAGTTTTCTGCTTTCTAATGTAAGCTTATATAAGTGACTCCACATTTGGCAGCTGGGCCGGTTGAGTGTCAAATGCAGGAATATTTGATGTTAATATGTCTATCAAGCCTGAAACATAAATAATATTCAGTGAGTTTCATGTGCATCCATTGGACTCGGTGATTATTTTAACCAATTGCTAGACGGATTGCGAAGCAATATCCGTACTATGGATTGGTGAAATCTGACTGGTTTGCGGGCTGGCTGCTTGGTTGCTTGGCTGGTTGTCCGTTTTCAACATTTCAGGATACTATTTCATGTTTTGTTAAAGCTTGAGCTCTATCCTGTATTTCACAAACTAAGCCTCGCCTAATCCCATATGCTGATATATTCAGATAGCATACCTGATGCTGCATTGACTGCACTCATCCACTTCACCCTGGGGTATAAAAGTTCAGTTTGACAGTTTGAGATCATCTAGGCCTATACTTTTGAACGAACATCCCTCCATTTTGACGAAATGTCAGTGCAAGGGAACGAACACGAGGGTACGATCACGTGAATTTTCACCTGAGTGGAAACCTTCTCACCCAGGTGAAAATCTTCTCACCCAAGTGAAAATCTTCTCACCCAGGTGAAAACGTTTTCACCCGGGTGAGAAGGTGTTCACTAAACTAAAGGAATCACCCTAAAAAAAAAAAAAAAAATGAAACCTAACGCAAAAAAATGAAACCTAGAAGCAAAAAAAAACAAACTCAAAACTAAAAATTTTTAGCATGTCGTCTATGGGCCACCGTAAAGCGGCGACGGGCTGACCTCTCACTATTCATAAATTTTAATATGGCACTGGCCACTGTTGACCGGCAACCAAGTCCAGTCGTTGGATTGTGTCGGAGACCCTAGTTTGAGAGCGGAAATCAGTCAATGGCCACTGTTATCGTGGAACTGGAACCGCAATGCTTTTCGCGAGCACAACGTGCATGCTCACAGCATACTTCCGCCTGCCATATCCGCCTGCCATATCCGTTAAGCGTCTTTGTCAAATACGCCGTATCAAATACGCCGTATTCAGTCGTTCTATATATATATCAGCTTACACTATATACGTTCAATATCAGTTACACTATATACGTTCAATCGGTTTATATGTTTAGCAAATGTAGAGTGTATCTAATTACACCACTCTTCATATATATATAAAACTTCTTTAGTTTGCATTTTACTCCTATAATATAAATAACATTTCATATACATTGCCACAATGTTACAATATATATCGATAAAACCATCCCATATTTTGTAACTTTCAATATAACATTTCCAATATAACGACCCAATTCACACCATATTCATTCATTATCACCATATTTCCATGCTCCATTATATATATACAGCGTGTATAATATTGTCATAAACGGCAGCTCATAGAAAACCAGCCTGAATTCTTGAAAACGTTCACACCGCGGTAGAAACTTTTAAACCGCGGTGGAACGTTAAAAGGTCGAAGGTTGAAAAATTTGCGGTGAAATTGAGCGAATCAGGGACACGCATTAATTGAAATGACGTCCATTGAGAGCGTTGGGATTCAAATTGGGTCGGTGAATAAAAATTAATGGAACTCGCTATACAGTTGAAGTAAATGGTCAACTTCAGCCAGGATTCTGGCCATTACTGTTCAGTCTTCTGTGTAAACTCTGGTGCATTTTTTGCCATTTTGTCCTCTCCAGGTGAGGCACCCCGGACCGTCCAGGTCACGACAGTCTCAGCCCCGACTGGAATGGTAAACATTTGAGTTACCGCTACTCGATGCAGTCTCACATACACTTCATCCACTGTTTGGTGGTATCATTCTTGGTCGTAAAGCCCGGCGCACACGAGAGATACCAGTTGAGCTAACAGCCTCAATTGCCTGCCAGCTCGGGGGCTAGCTCCCGTGTGGTTTCAGCGCACACGGCGAGCAAAAGTTTCACGAAATTGATTTCATTCCCCGCATAACGTCTTCTTCAAGACCATTTTGAAGAGTCGTGCGTATGAATCGCGTGAAAATAACATGCAATTCATTGGCCGGTCCAATAAAACTGCTGAGCTGTTGGCTTGCGTTCGCCGCACACGCTGAGGATTTGGCCTCGCGAGGCGAAATTATCAAACAAGTTTGATATTTTTCTCTCGGCCTCGTGAGGCCAAAAACTCAACAAAAACTGCCCGCACACGAGAGCTAGTCTCTGTGCGCCGGGCTTAACCAAGGATGGGATCATCCACTGTCAGTTCTACGAGAATCACGATTGAGTGCGTGAAGTCCCACTTATAGAACTCTTGAAGTCAGCTTTGCCCCGAACAGCATAGTTGTACCATCTGCCATAAAGATGGACGCCATACAGGCGCAAAAGCTGGGCTCCTTAATGTCGGCTTGCGTATAGCTGCTCATACATTTATTGGCGTTCACCTCGTTCGTTCATACTCAACCTTGTAGAAGACTAGCAGTTGACCATGGACCCTATACCTTGACTGGACGGGAAACGCGGACTTTACTTCAAAGACTAATCCCCAATTTTGTCTTTGGTATATCACAAGGGATGCTATCAGGTAAGGTGAGTTTAATATTTGTTTTCGCATATGTCTTTTTTGCTTGGCGAAAGGAGTTTAGTATGTGTGTTGACTTCGCCTGGTGGCAAGAATTTGTACTTCATTTTACTTTGCAATTATCGAAGAAAAGTATGGTCAGGGGCGTCGTTAGGGGAGGGGGGTCGTCCGGTGCGAACGACCCCCCTTTGGACGCGCAAAAAAAACAGAAAAAAAAGCAAAAAAACAAAACAAAAAACCCACAAAACAGTGAAAACAAAAACAAAAACAAAACAAAAAAGCAAAAGGGAAAAGAAAGAAATAAGAAATGTCCGTCTCGAGCTCGTAAGCATGCTCCGTTCCAGTAGTGACGCAACAATGGGTTGAGCTTCTGCTCGATGCGTGTGGATTTGATAATGAAGCATCGACAGCCTCGGTCTACCGTTGGCGAAGTGCAAAACGGGCAATAAACTGAAAGCTGTATATGTAAACTTTGCTGAAGGCTATAGTACATTCGTGATATTTCATTTCCGGAAAATATATCAGTTTTTTTCTTCTTTTTTCTAGTCAGTATTTGACCATGGCCACGTTTTATTGAGTGATATTAGTTTTATTTTTCTAGTCAGTATTTCACCATGGCCACGAGATATAGTCCATGATACATAGTTTGATATTCTACACAATATTATTATGATATTTTCAGCAAAAGTTTAATGTTCACAGTCATGAAATGACATATGGATCGTAAAGTGATATGATGATGTTTAGTTTTAATCATTTTAACATGGTTACAGTGGCGTCAGAAGCGGAGGGGCCAGCCCCCCCCCCCCCCCCCCCCCCCCCACACTTTTGATTTAAGGGGGCCCGAATAGCTTTTGGCCACCCACTTTTTAGCATCCCTAACTGACCATGTCCCCACATAAAAATTACAGATAGAGTGCCAGGACGTGGATGTAGTGGTGCGTTATAGGCCCGTTTTGTTTGTGTCAATCCAGGAAGTCAAATGGAGTCCGGCATATCTTCAATATCGATGCGGGTTTATGCGAAACAAATGTGAAAATATAACCATAAATCTATATACATTGTGTTCAGATTTGTTTCCGGGAAAACGGGTAAAACGCATCTCCGGCAACCGGAGACCCCGGAGCTTCCGGGGCCTAGGCGGCCCCTGGACCCTCGCATGTCAGGCTGTGAGGATCGCTCATTTTAGCTTTGTGTAAATGAATCGCTATCATATTGGTTCTAATGTGATAAATATAACTAAAAAGTCGAATGGATTCAGGCATGAAGTATGATTTTTTCAATATCGATGAGTGCTTATAAAT
>JAVTVY010030536.1:0-134144 GCA_036873755.1 Hanleya hanleyi | reverse complement strand
CGCTTAGATGCCCACACGCGTTGTTTCGTTTGTAAGACAAAATTTGCTATCGAATAACACGTGTAATGAATGTGTGTCTTGGGATAATGTGCCTTCTGTCTTGGGATAATGATGCTTGGAAAATTTATGCACAAGCCCGTAGGTCCTATTTACTTCAGGACCCTGATCTATCGGAAGTCGATAGATGGGTGTGGAAAATTGCATTAGTTGAGGACATTAAAATTAATCAAGATCTGGGTGGTCCCGTGTTAGATTTACCCCGTAATTCTAAAAAGTCCGACTCCTTCTGTCTCTGGTAATATGCTAGAGGACCGTCGTACAGGTACTTAGCGAGATGGTACTGTATAGTCTGGCCTACTTTGGCATAGCATTGTCTGTAGGCCTTGAGAAACCTGTTTCTTTGTTCAGCAAACAAAGGCCAGGCCGGTCGCTAGGACTTTCTATTGTCCCCAACGGACAAAAGAATTTGATCTTACCGCGTGGTCAGTTCACGGTCAATTGGTACGGCTGATTTTACAATAGTGATAAAATCGTTCTGTTTTTGGCTTTTACGTCTTAAATCTTCCCCTGCTGTTTTGTCTAAAAGAAAACAGCCTCTCATTCTATGGAAGGGCGGTTGTACTCGGCTTTGATTGTTCGCATTACGGATTTACAACCTCCACTTTCGTCGTGTATTGACACGTCCCGTATTTCTTGCTTGCTCTTTCAGCTGCATGGCCGAATGCTTACGGTGTCGGACGGAAGATTTAAAGAACACCAACTTTACAACACCGTTATCTTTCTCATTCCAGACAGTTCATTCAGGAGGTTATTTGTTATGAACCGTACGAAATTGAACAAAGATTTGTCTTCACGGAATAGAAATGCTTCAACGTATTATAACGTCGGAGAATTACAGGTTCTGCAGAGAGTTGCAGTCCGTCATTTTTCGTTGTTGTTGTTCTTGTGTGTCCGACTTTTTTCCATTTGTGGGAGTTTTTCTTCTATGCATGCTGTTCGTTGCTCCTTCCAGAATTTAGTCTCTTGTTTTATCAAGTGTTATTCTGTTTATTTGATATCGTTGTGATCAAGAGAGAACTTGCAGAGTTTTTTCTCTGTCTTTGACTTTACGTGGTGTTGTTGTTGCGTTTGTCTTCGTCATTACAAGCCAAAAGCTATACACTAGGGCTCTTTGTTACATATTAAGAGCTATCTTATTACTCTCTTTGTGTAATCAAGGCTGTGTTGAACAACAAAAGAGATCACGAGATGTTTATTAAGAAATTGTGCTATTCTTTGAAACACATTTTTCTGTTGGTAAATATTGCATTGTGATGTATTCATTTTCACAACCAAATTTTCCCATCGCTATTTTGAATTAGTTGTACAATTCAAATTGGGTTGAGCTGTAATTTTATTTCTTTGTTCTGAGAATTTATTATTATTAGCTTGGGGATTATTCTCCGAGAAATCTTAGAATTGCTCTCGTTCGACAACACGTGGGGTATTTATTGATCATTACCCTGTCAGTGGTCGGGCGGGATCAGGCCTGAAGTTTCTCAATCTTCGGCCTGGGACAGCATAAGTCTGTTCCATCAGGCGGTCTTCTTGTTCTTTGTAAGTTCCGTGTATGTTTACCGGTTACAGCCTGGTAAGAAGATCCACAGACTGCCTTGGCAATGCTTGTTTCTCCTCGATAGCCTCGTCCAAAACATCCTTTGGTCTACTGCATTTATTTCATCTCTATCTTTTTTAAGTAAAGACAACCGGGCGCGCTGACCGATTGCGCCACGGAGACTAAGCTGGACTTGTCTGTTTAAAAAACCGGATGATAATTTATATCTATTCCATTTGAGTTTTTATGTCCAGTTTGGACCTCTAATAAGGGGGCGAGTCTAGATTGAACATTGTTTTGGTTGGTCAAGTTAATTTGTGACATTTGTGACCTTATTGTTCATCTACCGGCGACAGACATCAA
Organism: Hanleya hanleyi; assembly: GCA_036873755.1. Taxonomy (NCBI): domain Eukaryota; kingdom Metazoa; phylum Mollusca; class Polyplacophora; order Lepidopleurida; family Hanleyidae; genus Hanleya; species Hanleya hanleyi. The sequence continues at coordinate 132,187 of JAVTVY010030536.1, read as the reverse complement.
AATGCATTTGCTCTCTTCGGGGAATTTTAAATTTTATTGAAGATCCTCCTACTTCACGTGGAAGTTTCTTTGTGTTGATTGTCGGGGTTGTTACTACCATGGAGTAACGTTCTCGATTAACGCTGGGAACAATGAATGTGTTCACCTCCTAGATGCGTTCAAATCTCATTACAAGTCTCGCATAATACGGCTGTTTTGTTTCGGACTCCACTGTGAATTTTTTCCAGTTTCGACTACAGTTTTCAGATTTATCTTCAGAGGTTTTACCCGGCTCTTTCGGGAGCGTATATGTACAGATAAATTGAACTGATTGGTAAGTTTTTGGGAAAATCACTACGCCGTTTCTCAAGCAACGCCATTCGCGTTTCGCATTACATCGTTGCTGTTACACCTCGTCGACGTTCCATTACGTCGTCACGTGGTCCTCTTACTCCGGCATCGACACCTTCCATCTAGTAGTCCTTTCCGTACGCCATAACGCTGTTCACCACGTCGTTCTTTTATACCTCCTTATCAGGGTCGTCAAGTTCGACAGTTCCAGTCGCCATTGTTGGATCTTTTTCTTCATTGTATAGAGACTTGGCGTTGTTCGCTTGCACGTCTCTCGATGTCGGTGTTTTTCTAATAAGTCGATTCGGCGTTGCGTCTTCTTTATCGCTGGGTTGATCCCCATCGCTTTGCGAGATGCGTATCTTTGTATACCAATTCATCCTCGTTTTTCGGCGTGTCTCCTACGATTCACCATCGTCGGTCGTCGATTTCGTGTGACAAGTCTTCCGTTCGGAGTCAACATCGCCCTTGTATCACTTTTATAGCTTGGCTTTGTGTTCTCCATCTTCGAGCGTTCACATCGAGGTTTACTTGCGGTGGTGCCCCTAGTGGTTCGGTCACGGGAGGTTCATTTTTCGTCTCGGTTGTTCAAGCAGAGAAAAAGTGACAGTCTCATTCTTCTTTCAAATTGAAGCAAGCCATATGGTTACAGAGTGTGACACTTTGTAGCTGATACCGTCAAGATTTTGGTCAGATATAGGCCAGTTTTTCTTTTAGGTCGTATTGTGGGGGTATTACTGTGGGTTCGTCGTTATGTTGGGGACAGTTTTTCGTCTCTCTCCTTCAAGTACTTCGTCCCGTATAGACCGTTGGACCAGTTTTAGACGTGGGCATTTTGGTTGTTTGGTCATCAAATTGTCATTTCTACGCAGGACCTTAGTCATTATGGTCGCATTCTACTTCGGTCACTGCAGTGCCTTCGGTCTTATTACAGATGTTTTTCCCTCAGTCCATTAGTGCTGGTATTGACGTCTCTACTTCCACTTCTGTTTTGGTGGCAGTCCCACCACATCGTCATGTGGGGTGTTCATTTTCCGGCTGATAGTCTAGGTTCGATACCAGACTTCACATTAAAAAAAAAAAAATAAATAAATAAATAAAGACGAGGTTTTTCATCCGATCGGTCTTCTTCTTCGCTGCTATCAAGCGAATTGGGCCTATTTCGTTTTCTGGTGCCGAGAACGTGATGCCAATCTCGACTTTGCCTCTGTTTCCTTAGTAGCTGACTTCCTTCTTCCCCTCCATCGCGACAAGAACTTTCAAATCAGCACCATTTAAGGATATCGTTCTGCTTTGGCTAGGCTTTTACGTCTTTCTGCCGGCATCAACATTAGTCTAAATGACAATATCTCTGCGCTCATTCGGGCTTTCGCGCTACAGTCTCGTCGTACTCGCCAGCTGTTACCGAAATGGGATATTGATGTGGTTCTGTGTGCTCTGATTCGTCCGCCATTTGAACCCTTACAGTCCGCGTCTCTTAAATCTGTGGCCTACAAGTCAGTTTTTCTCGCGGCTTTTGTTTTGGCGTCTAGAGTGTCTGAACTTCATGCTCTTGAAAGATCTTCTTTGACCTTGTCGGCGGATTGGTCGGGCGTATCGTTCCGACCTATTCCGGAGTTCATCGCCAAAATGAGTCTGTTCGCTTAGGTTCGTGTGCGCAACGTCTGTACTCCATCCCTGCGTTATCAGACTTCGTTCATGGCCTCGAAGACGACCTTATGTTATGCCCTGTTCCAGCCATACGTCACTATCTCACTCGTACCGATCCCGGTCGGGGCTCGCGTCGTCTTTTATTCTTGTCCTTTCGTCCTTCGGCGGTACGTGACATTACTAAGAATATCATCGCTTTGTGGTTAAGAAAACCATTAAGTGGTCTTATCAATTGGCCATTGACGATCCCCGCTTCTATCGACTGCTTCTTCTCATGAAATCCGCGCCATCGCTTCGTCATGGCCCTTATGGAAGAACTTGTCCCTCCATGACATTGTCCAGTCTTGTGCCTGAACAGCAATTCCACGTTTACCAATTTCTATCTGAGAGATATGTCAGTCCAATCAGATAGTGTGACCATGCTTGGGCCACTAGTGGCTGCCCAGCACGTGGTCAGGTAACGTTCAAAAAGGGGGGGGGGCAAAATTGTCATCATCGCAGCAAGTCTCCGGCTTGCTGTATCATCTCTCTCAGTCATATCGTTAGTCCACACACTACATGATCGCCAGAAAGAAGTAATAGCTCAACTTGCCAGTCAGCGACTCTCTAGTCATCAATCAAGAAACCTGACACAATGGTGAGTTTTAAGCTTTGACCTTACTGCAGATTTGATTGTGTCATTTCAGATTAAGCTATGTTCTTCTAGATCATTTCAGCTGAGTCTCCTGGCGGTCAACTCACAGTTTCAACGTACAAGAACTGACACTTTTGTGAGTATTAATAATGTTTATTTTCAGGTCACCAGTGTCAGCAGCAGTAAAGTACAGATAGTTGACAAAGACACAGAGTAGACCCAGAGATTCCGCTGTCAACTCTCAACAGTCCAATCTGCATGAAGGATTAAAGTACACAGAGTTGGATATAAGGCGGAATGTGGACTGACAGGGGTATCAGTTAGTCACCTTGTTTGACGATGTAGGTTTCTTCCCATCTCATTCTTGTTTAACCTCCGTACTCTGACACTCAGGTTCCTTGGTTACTATGGTGGTAAGTCTGCGCACCCCTACCACAATCACAGATACATGGATGAAGTCATTTAAAATGATAAGTAACTTCTATTCTCCATAAGTAACCGCTGCTTTACCATCCAGGGTTCTTTTTGATTGAGAATTATTCTCATATCTGTGCTCTTTTTAGGTCACCTAAGAGAAGAAATAGGTCAGTTGGGCCATCTCTCAAGTTATATTTTAAGATTTGACACAATTATGATTTTAGTCTTTGTCTTTACTGCAGGTCTGTTTGTGTCATTTCAGGTTATAGCTATGGCCTTCTATGTCGCAGCTGAGTCCCCTTGCAGTCAACTCGCAAGTTCATCGCACAAAGATCTGAATGAAGGTTGACAAGACAAAGAGGAGACTCAAAGATTCCGCTGTCAACTCTCAACAATCCAGCATCAGGGATTAAAGTACACAGAGTTGGACCTAAAGCAGAAGTGGACTAGCGCTGCGATTAGTAAAGGTGGACGACTTGTATGGACGTTGGCTAACACCATACCAACTCATCTTGCCTTACCTCCGAACTCGGGTGTCCTGATACCTTAGTTCCGTTGGCGGTAATACTGCGTACCACTCCACATCACAGATAAGTAACCACTTCTTATATCCTTGATTACCTTTCTGAGTGCTGACCAGGGTTTTCTTTTTGATTGTGATTGTCTTGTTTGTGATTATTTCAGCGGATATTCAGCCTGCTATTGCAAATACATTAAGGCCGAGGTTCCCACCTCCATATGTTGGTAGTGAGGTATAATTCAAAGCAGGTGTAGGTTTGGGCCATAAATATTAAACATTTATAAACAATGTTACTATTTATAACCAAACCAAACCTGTTTTGATGTAATGGCCCTCCCATCCTTCCCCTCACTCCGCGGCCTTGCACACCACAGGTCGCGGTTTATAACAAGAGAAAAGAGGAGTATACTGGGGGCTGGCTTATGTATCCTGGCTGAGCTGAGAGAGAGCTCCCCTAAGGGGAGACTGCTCCTCTGGGGGATAACTCCACAAATTTGTGACATTTGTGACCTTATTGTTCATCTACCGGCGACAGACATCAAAATGCATTTGCTCTCTTCGGGGAATTTTAAATTTTATTGAAGATCCTCCTACTTCACGTGGAAGTTTCTTTGTGTTGATTGTCGGGGTTGTTACTACCATGGAGTAACGTTCTCGATTAACGCTGGGAACAATGAATGTGTTCACCTCCTAGATGCGTTCAAATCTCATTACAAGTCTCGCATAATACGGCTGTTTTGTTTCGGACTCCACTGTGATTTTTTTTTCCCAGTTTCGACTACAGTTTTCAGATTTATCTTCAGAGGTTTTACCCGGCTCTTTCGGGAGCGTATATGTACAGATAAATTGAACTGATTGGTAAGCTTTTGGGAAAATCACTACGCCGTTTCTCAAGCAACGCCATTCGCGTTTCGCATTACGTCGTTGCTGTTACACCTCGTCGACGTTCCATTACGTCGTCACGTGGTCCTCTTACTCCGGCATCGACACCTTCCATCTAGTAGTCCTTTCCGTACGCCATAACGCTGTTCACCACGTCGTTCTTTTATACCTCCTTATCAGGGTCGTCAAGTTCGACAGTTGCGGTCGCCATTGCTGGATCTTTTTCTTCATTGTATAGAGACTTGGCGTTGTTCGCTTGCACGTCTCTCGATGTCGGTGTTTTTCTAATAAGTCGATTCGGCGTTGCGTCTTCTTTATCGCTGGGTTGATCCCCATCGCTTTGCGAGATGCGTATCTTTGTATACCAATTCATCCTCGTTTTTCGGCGTGTCTCCTACGATTCACCATCGTCGTTCGTCGATTTCGTGTGACAAGTCTTCCGTTCGGAGTCAACATCGCCCTTGTATCACTTTTATAGCTTGGCTTTGTGTTCTCCATCTTCGAACGTTCACATCGAGGTTTACTTGCGGTGGTGCCCCTAGTGGTTCGGTCACGGGAGGTTCATTTTTCGTCTCGGTTGTTCAAGCAGAGAAAAAGTGACAGTCTCATTCTTCTTTCAAATTGAAGCAAGCCATATGGTTACAGAGTGTGACACTTTGTAGCTGATACCGTCAAGATTTTGGTCAGATATAGGCCAGTTTTTCTTGCGCTTCCCGTGGTCGTATTGTGGGGGTATTACTGTGGGTTCGTCGTTACTTTGGGGACAGTTTTTCGTCTCTCTCCTTCAAGTACTTCGTCCCGTATAGACCGTTGGACCAGTTTTAGACGTGGGCATTTTGGTTGTTTGGTCATCAAATTGTCATTTCTACGCAGGACCTTAGTCATTATGGTCGCATTCTACTTCGGTCACTGCAGTGCCTTCGGTCTTATTACAGATGTTTTTCCCTCAGTCCATTAGTGCTGGTATTGACGTCTCTACTTCCACTTCTGTTTTGGTGGCAGTCCCACCACATCGTCATGTGGGGTGTTCATTTTCCGGCTGATAGTCTAGGTTCGATGCCAGACTTCACATTAAAAAAAAAAAAAAAAAAAAAAAGACGAGGTTTTTCATCCGATCGGTCTTCTTCTTCGCTGCTATCAAGCGAATTGGGCCTATTTCGTTTTCTGGTGCCGAGAACGTGATGCCAATCTCGACTTTGCCTCTGTTTCCTTAGTAGCTGACTTCCTTCTTCACCTCCATCGCGACAAGAACTTTCAAATCAGCACCATTTAAGGATATCGTTCTGCTTTGGCTAGGCTTTTACGTCTTTCTGCCGGCATCAACATTAGTCTAAATGACAATATCTCTGCGCTCATTCGGGCTTTCGCGCTACAGTCTCGTCGTACTCGCCAGCTGTTACCGAAATGGGATATTGATGTGGTTCTGTGTGCTCTGATTCGTCCGCCATTTGAACCCTTACAGTCCGCGTCTCTTAAAGCTGTGACCTACAAGTCAGTTTTTCTCGCGGCTTTTGTTTTGGCGTCTAGAGTGTCTGAACTTCATGCTCTTGAAAGATCTTCTTTGACCTTGTCGGCGGATTGGTCGGGCGTATCGTTCCGACCTATTCCGGAGTTCATCGCCAAAATGAGTCTGTTCGCTTAGGTTCGTGTGCGCAACGTCTGTACTCCATCCCTGCGTTATCAGACTTCGTTCATGGCCTCGAAGACGACCTTATGTTATGCCCTGTTCCAGCCATACGTCACTATCTCACTCGTACCGATCCCGGTCGGGGCTCGCGTCGTCTTTTATTCTTGTCCTTTCGTCCTTCGGCGGTACGTGACATTACTAAGAATATCATCGCTTTGTGGTTAAGAAAACCATTAAGTGGTCTTATCAATTGGCCATTGACGCTCCCCGCTTCTATCGACTGCTTCTTCTCATGAAATCCGCGCCATCGCTTCGTCGTGGCCCTTATGGAAGAACTTGTCCCTCCATGACATTGTCCAGTCTTGTGCCTGAACAGCAATTCCACGTTTACCAATTTCTATCTGAGAGATATGTCAGTCCAATCAGATAGTGTGACCATGCTTGGGCCACTAGTGGCTGCCCAGCACGTGGTCAGGTAACGTTCAAAAAGGGGGGGGGGGCAAAATTGTCATCATCGCAGCAAGTCTCCGGCTTGCTGTATCATCTCTCTCAGTCATATCGTTAGTCCACACACTACATGATCGCCAGAAAGAAGTAATAGCTCAACTTGCCAGTCAGCGACTCTCTAGTCATCAATCAAGAAACCTGACACAATGGTGAGTTTTAAGCTTTGACCTTACTGCAGATTTGACTGTGTCATTTCAGATTAAGCTATGTTCTTCTAGATCATTTCAGCTGAGTCTCCTGGCGGTCAACTCACAGTTTCAACGTACAAGAACTGACACTTTTGTGAGTATTAATAATGTTTATTTTCAGGTCACCAGTGTCAGCAGCAGTAAAGTACAGATAGTTGACAAAGACACAGAGTAGACCCAGAGATTCCGCTGTCAACTCTCAACAGTCCAATCTGCATGAAGGATTAAAGTACACAGAGTTGGATATAAGGCGGAATGTGGACTGACAGGGGTATCAGTTAGTCACCTTGTTTGACGATGTAGGTTTCTTCCCATCTCATTCTTGTTTAACCTCCGTACTCTGACACTCAGGTTCCTTGGTTACTATGGTGGTAAGTCTGCGCACCCCTACCACAATCACAGATACATGGATGAAGTCATTTAAAATGATAAGTGACTTCTATTCTCCATAAGTAACCGCTGCTTTACCATCCAGGGTTCTTTTTGATTGAGAATTATTCTCATATCTGTGCTCTTTTTAGGTCACCTAAGAGAAGAAATAGGTCAGTTGGGCCATCTCTCAAGTTATATTTTAAGATTTGACACAATTATGATTTTAGTCTTTGTCTTTACTGCAGATCTGTTTGTGTCATTTCAGGTTATAGCTATGGCCTTCTATGTCGCAGCTGAGTCCCCTTGCAGTCAACTCGCAAGTTCATCGCACAAAGATCTGAATGAAGGTTGACAAGACAAAGAGGAGACTCAAAGATTCCGCTGTCAACTCTCAACAATCCAGCATCAGGGATTAAAGTACACAGAGTTGGACCTAAAGCGGAAGTGGACTAGCGCTGCGATTAGTAAAGGTGGACGACTTGTATGGACGTTGGCTAACACCATACCAACTCATCTTGCCTTACCTCCGAACTCGGGTGTCCTGATACCTTAGTTCCGTTGGCGGTAATACTGCGTACCACTCCACATCACAGATAAGTAACCACTTCTTATATCCTTGATTACCTTTCTGAGTGCTGACCAGGGTTTTCTTTTTGATTGTGATTGTCTTGTTTGTGATTATTTCAGCGGATATTCAGCCTGCTATTGCAAATACATTAAGGCCGAGGTTCCCACCTCCATATGTTGGTAGTGAGGTATAATTCAAAGCAGGTGTAGGTTTGGGCCATAAATATTAAACATTTATAAACAATGTTACTATTTATAACCAAACCAAACCTGTTTTGATGTAATGGCCCTCCCATCCTTCCCCTCACTCCGCGGCCTTGCACACCACAGGTCGCGGTTTATAACAAGAGAAAAGAGGAGGAGTATACTGGGGGCTGGCTTATGTATCCTGGCTGAGCTGAGAGAGAGCTCCCCTAAGGGGAGACTGCTCCTCTGGGGGATAACTCCCCAAAGGAGAGCTCCCCTAAAGGGAGGCTACTCCTTTGGGGGATAACTCCCCAGGGGAGATAACTTTTGTTTTAAAACTTCCGTTTTATCGTTTGTATTGTATTCCTGGCGGAGATTAAGGCATAAATCAAAGCAGGTTTGGATTGGTTATAAATAGTAACATTGTTTATAAATGTTTAATTTTGTGGTCCGATTCAAAAATCCAATATGGCCACAAGGCGACCATCTTGGATTTCCCTATGAAAATTTGTTATCGCGATTTCTCAGGAACTACTGCATGGATCTTGCTCAAATTTGGTACACAGGTTCCCCTTAGAGTCTAATTGTGCAAGATACCTTTTCTGGTTCGATTCGAAAATCCAATATGGCCACCAAGCATCCATCTTTAATTTCCCCATGAAACTTTATCGACATTTCTCAGGCAGTACTACATGGATCTTTCTCAAATTTGGTACACAGGCTTCCCTTGGACTCTAGTTGTGCAAGATACCTTTTTCGATCCGATTTGAAAATCCAATATGGCCACCAGGCGGCCATCTTAGATTTACCCATGAAACATTGTTATCGTTATTTCTCAGGAACCATTGCATGGATCTTTGTCAAATTTGGTACACTGGTTACCCTTGTGGTCTAATTGTGCATGATGCCTTTGTTGGTCTCCTTCCAAAATCCAATATGGCCATCAGGTGGCCATCTTGGATTTACACATGAAACTTTGTTATTGCAATTTCTCAGGAAGTGCTTCATGGACCTTTCTCAAATTTGGTACACAGGTTCCCTTTGGGGTCTAGTTGTGCAACATATCTTTTCTGTTCCGATTCAAAAATCCAGTATGGCTACAAGGCGGTCATCTTGGATTTCCCCATGAAAATTTGTTATCGCGATTTCTCAGGAACTACTTCTCAAATTCTTTCTCAAATTTGGTACACAGGTTCCCCTTAGGGTTAAATTGTGCAAGATACCTTTTCTGCTCCGATTCGAAAATCTAATATGGCCACCAAGCAGCCATCTTGATTTTCCCCATGAAACTTTATCGCCATTTCTCAGGAAGTACTGCATGGGTCTTTCTCAAATTTGGTACACAGATTCCCCTTTTTGTCTAACTGTGCAAGATATCTTTTCTGGTCCGATTCCAAAATCCAATATGGCCACCAGGCGGCCATCTTGGATTTCCCCATGAAAATTTGTTATTGCGATTTCTCAGGAAGTACTGCATGGATCTTTTTCAAATTTGGTACACAGGTTCCCCTTGCGATTCAGTTGTGCAAGATACATTTTTGGTCCGATTCGTAAATCCAGTATGGCCGCCAGACGACCGTTTTGAATTTCTCCGTGAAATTTTGTTATCGTGAATTCTCAGGAACCACTGCATGGATCTTTGTCAAATTTGGTACACTGGTTATACTGGACAATAAACAAGTGGTCTAATTGTGCATGGTACCTTTTCTGGCCCGATTCCAAAATCCAATATGGCCACCAGACGGCCATCTTGGATTTCCTCATGAAACTTTGTTATTGCGATTTCTCAGGAAGTACTGCATGGATCTTTCTCAAATTTGGTACACAGGTTCCCCTTGCGGTTCAGTTGTGCAAGATACATTTTTGGTCCGATTCAAAAATCCAATATGGCCACCAGGCGGCCATTTTGAATTCTCATGAACTGCCGAATTAATCTTGTCAAATTTGGTGCACAGGTTCGCCTTGTGGTCTAGTTGTGCAAGATACCTTTTCTGGTCCGATTCCAAATCCAATATGACCACCAGGCGGCCATCTTGGATTTTTCCATGAAACTTTGTTATCGTTATTTCTCAGGAAGTACTGCATGGATCTTTCTCAGATGTGGTACACAGGTTCCCCTTGTGGTCCAGTTGTGCAAGATTCCTTTTTGGGTCCGATTTGAAAATCCAATATGGCCGCCAGGTGACCATCTTGAATTTCCCTTTGAGACATTGTTATCGTGAGTTTCAACATTACTGCACGGACCGAATCCCTTCAGTATTAAGTTTTGTACCATCTTACTATTTTCGAGCATGGTATCTTAAAAGAGATATCTAAGAACTAGCCCAGTAAACAGAACAGAATTAGCATTCGTTCCTAATTATAAAAGTATGTTGCATAGCTCATGCCAAAGTGTCAAAGAAAGATAAAGATAATAGAATAGAAAGAAACCTAGAAAGATAATATCTTGGTGTTTTCCAGTGTCTCTTTTTCCATCTTTTTCATGGCTGTCAGATGTAAGGAACAGCAAAATGGGGATATTAGTGCTTTCCCAGTATTCATAGTACTGATGGGGGAAAATACAATGTACTGTCTCGGTTGACACGAAATATCTTTAAAACGGTGAGGCACAGCAAATTGTAATTTCACATCACACTCTAATGGCGTTGCGACGCCAAAACCGACGCAACCGTCATTTTCGGACTGTGACTACTCGTTTATGGTCAAGTATGTTGCATAGCTCATGCCAAAGTGTCAAAGAAAGATAAAGATAATAGAATAGAAAGAAACCTAGAAAGATAATATCTTGGTGTTTTCCAGTGTCTCTTTTTCCATCTTTTTCACTCAAGTTCGAAATTCTGCAAACAGAATTACAAATCAATCGTTTGCTCTTAGTAACAATGGACAAAAAGATCCTCTTGTCATTAGCTTACAGTTATCGGACAATGGTAGGTGCTAAGACCCCTCAGGATCTCTCGTCTTTTAACCCTATATCTGTCCTGGGGATGTTTGGTACCTGTCGCGAAAAGCCTTGGGGAGCTTGGCTACACCAGCAGAATCTCACCAAACACAGGAAACAATTATGGCTGTCAGATGTAAGGAACAGCAAAATGGGGATATTAGTGCTTTCCCAGTATTCATAGTATTCATACAATGTACTGTCTCGGTTGACACGAAATATCTTTAAAACGGTGAGGCACAGCAAATTGTAATTTCACATCACACTCTAATGGCGTTGCGACGCCAAAACCGACGCAACCGTCATTTTCGGACTGTGACTACTCGTTTATGGTCACGGATAGTTCGATTTATCAGTTATTAATAACTCCAACGAAACGTCAGCTCCACAGCAATAAAGAAGTTGTTATCCATAGAATAGCCTTGAGTTATTAATACATTAATAAAGATATTATTATATATTTCTTCGAGTTATTAATGTGAGCGGTAAGCTTATATACGTAGTGTATAGGGTACAGTATTTAGATAGAAATCAGTTAATTACACTAATGCACTGTCGTAACTGATGCCAGTTGACGAACATGTATAGTTGGTGTCGGTTACATACACACCGACGGTGTGTATCAGGCCATATTAGATTTTCGAATCGGAGCAGAAAAGGTATCTTGCACAATTTAACCCTAAGGGGAACCTGTGTACCAAATTTAAGAAAGAATTTGAGAAGTAGTTCCTGAGAAATCGCGATAACAAATTTTCATGGGGAAATCCAAGATGGCCGCCTTGTAGCCATATTGGATTTTTGAATCGGAACAGAAAAGATATGTTGCACAACTGGACCCCAAAGGGAACCTGTGTACCAAATTTGAGAAAGATCCATGAAGCACTTCCTGAGAAATTGCAATAACAAAGTTTCATGTGTAAATCCATATTGGCCATATTGGATTTTGGAACGAGACCAGCAAAGGCATCATGCACAATTAGACCACAAGGGTAACCAGTGGACCAAATTTGACAAAGATCCATGCAATGGTTCCTGAGAAATAACGATAACAATGTTTCATGGGGAAATCTAAGATGGCCGCCTGGTGGCCATTTTGGATTTTCAAATCGGACCAAAAAAGGTATCTTGCACAACTAGAGTCTAAGTGGAACCTGTGTATTCACGATAACGAAATTTCATGGGGAAATTCAAAATGGTCGCCTGGTGGCCATACCGAATTTTCGAATCGGAACAAAAAATGTATCTTGCACAACTGAACCGCAAGGGGAACCTGTGTACCAAATTTGAAAAAGATCCATGCAGTACTTCTTGAGAAATTGCAATAACAAAGTTTCATGGGATATCCAAGATGGCCGCCTGGTGGAATCGTGGAATTTTGGAATCGGAGCAGAAAAGATATTTTGCACAATTAGACCACAAGGGTAACCAGTGTACCAAATTTTACAAAGATCCATGCAGTAGTTCCTGAGAAATAACGATAACAATGTTTCATGGGGAAATCTAAGATGGCCGCCTGGTGGCCATATTGGATTTTCAAATCGGACCGAAAAAGGTATCTTGCACAACTAGAGTCCAAGGGAAACCTGTGTACCAAATTTGAGAAAGATCCATGCAGTACTGCCTGAGAAATGTCGATAAAGTTTCATGAGGAAATTAAAGATGGATGCTTGGTGGCCATATTGGATTTTCGAATCGAACCAGAAAAGGTATCTTGCACAATTAGACTCTAAGGGGAACATGTGTACCAAATTTGAGCAAAATCCATGCAGTAGTTCCTGAGAAATCGCGATAACAAATTTTCATGGGGAAATCCAAGATGGCCGCCTTGTGGCCATATTGGATTTTTGGATCGGACCACAAAAGATATGTTGCACAACTAGACCCCAAGGGGAACCTGTGTACCAAATTTGAGAAAGATCCATGCAGTAATTCCTGAGAAATCGCGATAACAAGAATTGTTTACAGACGGACTGACGGACGACTGACCACGGACGAAAAGCAATTTGAACAGCCCACCATCTGGTGATGATGGGCTAAAAATGCTATAGAAGGCCTACGCATGGCCGGCATCATATATATCGATATATATCCTCATATATATCAGCAACTTGAGGGCACATATGGTAACAGTCGGTGACTGCCGACCGACGGTACCAACCACATGTTTCTACATACATATTCAGCAAAATGATTTTGTCAAATTCGGTTTTGCAAAACTATGTTGTGACATTCGCTTTCAGTTGTGCGTAAGTGTTAGTGGAAGAACTGCAAGTTATCAAATTGTAAATATATATTTAAACTGCTAAAAACTAATAAGATCTTCCTACCTGTTTCGGGAGATGTGACAGCTCGATATAGGCAGCCTCGATGTGAGTAATTCCTGGCGGTAGTCGATTGTCGGTGTGAACGCCATCATATATAAACGAACTAACACGAACTGTCATGAATCATGTAATGCTTGTGCTGACGGTGGTCGGTTGTCGGTGTGCCCCCATCACATATAAAATGACTTAAATTGTTTTCATGAATAGGGAATACGCCATATTTGTGCTAGTCGGTTGTCGGTGTGGACACCATCATATAAACGAACTTACACGAACTAGTACGAATGATATAATGCTTCTGCTGACAGTCGTCGGTTGTCGGTGCGTCCCTGGCACATATTAAAATACTTCAACCGTTTATATGAAATAGAATATGTCGGTTGTCGGTGTGGACACCATTGTATATAAACGAACTTACAAAAATGAAGTAATGCTCTTGCTGGCGGTCGTCGGTGTGTCCCCAACACATATAATATTACTGAAATCATTTATAGGAAATACGCTATGATGATGGTAGTCGGTTGTCGGTGTGGACACCATCATATATAAACGAACTTACACAAATGATGTAATGCTTGTGCTGACGGTCGTCGGTTGTCGGCGTGCCCCCAACACATATAAAATTACTAAACTCGTTTATATGAAATACTCTATGATGATGGTAGTCGGTTGTCGGTGTGGACACCATCATATATAACCGAAATTACAAGAATGATGCAATGCTTGTGCTGACGGTCGTCGGTTGTCGACGGTCGTCGGTTGTCGGTGTGCCCTCAACACATATAAAATTACTAAAATCGTTTATAGTAAATACGCTATGATGGTGGTAGTCGTTTGTCGGTGTGGACACCACCATATATAAACGAACTTACACGAACATACAAGAATGATGTAATCCTTGTGCTGCCAGTCGTCGGTTGTCGGTGTGCCCCCAACACATATAAAATTACTAAACTCGTTTATAGGAAATACGCTATGATGATGGTAGTCGGTTGTCGGTGTGGACACCATCATATATAAACGAACTCACAAGAATGATGTAATGCTTGTGCCGACGGTCGTCGGTTGTCGGTGTGCCCTCAACACATATAAAATTACTTCAATCGTTTACATGAAATACGCCATGTTGGTGGTCGTCGGTTGTCGGTGTGAAAACCGCAACATAAAATATTATCCTAACAACACGCTAACGCAACGAGCGCCTCCAGGTATGCATGCGTGACAGGTAACCAGTACAACAGATGAAATATAAGCTCGCAAAGGACAGCGCAAACTAAAGCATTCAAAGATTCTTGATCAAGTACCTGTACAAATAAAGATACATAAATACACGCATTAGTCTTTTTAAAGTTGTCTTAAATGACGGATTTGCCAGAAAAAGCCCGGCTTCCTCTGAGGGTCGTAAAAATGTAACATAAAGCTCGCTTTGTTGAACAGAGACACGGCTAGCATGACCGAATTCAGTTCAATTGAAACTTGACTTTGCACTGAAAATGTCCTCTCCTAACCGGCGTTAAGAGGACTGCCGAACGCCAGGATTTAGAGAGTGACGCCATGAAACGTCATATAATTAGGTGAGAAGGTGAATATATTATAAAATATGTCGAAAGTGATGCCCCGGTGACAGGAGTAGGCGTTGCCATCCCAGGCAAGGAAACTTGTCAATCATGGATGTTGAGCAATCATTGATTAGGATGCGAGATTAGATTTTAGAGAGGGTGTGACGAAACGCCGTATAAATATCGATGCACGAGCTGAATTAGTCAGTCTGCGGGTCTCCTGCTAACTCCGAAAGTGTCCAACTGGACATAGTTACTCGCCTCTGGGCAATTGCCAATTTCTTGATGCCAAGAGAGCGGGGTGGATTATATCAGTTTAGATAATGTGCTAAGGATTTTCAACTATGGGGCAGAGTTGGCAGAACAGAAAAGAACAGTTTGTGAGTATGAAAGTATAAATGTCATGCGTTAGAGTTCAAGTAATTTTTCAGCTAGGGTCAGAATGTCAGGTATAGTCTTCATGGATGAGACATGCACAGCTCTGTAGCGAACATCTTACTGCCAACAAGGGAATGCTTTGTAATTTTCCATCCCGTGACTGACTCTTACGCAAATCGTTTGCATGTTCTTAGTATCCGCTTTAAGTGTGACGCAACAAAAGTCACGACGTTTAATTTGAAAGCACCTAATCCATCGGACGCGCGCACCGGGCAGCGTTCACCCCAGTAGTCCGTGAGCTACTGGGGCTCACCTTGCACCCCCCCCCCCCCACTACAGACCGAAACTATGTTTTTTATGTGCTTTAGGACATGTCAAATAAGAAACAATTTGTTAACAGTCGATAAACTGGGACTCACTACCCTTTTAATCACTTTGAAATTACTCCTGTGTTAATAAGTACAATTTTTGTAACAATAGGGGGTAGGGTTACAAGAATAGTCTTATCTTCCATAATTATTATCCAATCTTTATAATGTTGGCCACATATTATTCAGCATTGATTGCTGCATCGAATATTTACAAGATAATATCACTATTTGTTGGGTATGACGTCACACAGGGACCATACATACAAAAGTAGCAGTAGTAGCGAAAGCGGGCGTTTTGGGGTGCGTGAGGGTGTGCTTGAGCGATTGAGGGACCATTCTTGGTTCGAATGCGTCGGGTGAGGTGTCAAAGTGAAGCCCTCGGTATGTAGACCACGGCTTGAGGGATCTCCACATGATCTGTGATGTCATTGGTGACGTCATCAGTAGGAGTAGTAGACAAAGTAGGCATTTTGAGGATGCGGAGGAAGGTTTTTGGGGTAGAGATGGACCATCCGTGGTCTAAATGGACCGTGTGGGGTGTCTCTCTACATCTACATGCAGAGAGTTACAAGATGACACCCCACACGGTCCATTTAGACCACAGATGGTCCATCTCTACCCCAAAACCCTTCCTCCGCATCCTCAAAATGCCTACTTTGTCTACTACTCCTACTGATGACGTCACCAATGACATCACAGATCATGTGGAGATCCCTCAAGCCGTGGTCTACATACCGAGGGCTTCACTTTGACACCTCAACCGACGCATTCGAACCAAGAATGGTCCCTCAATCGCTCAAGCACACCCTCACGCACCCCAAAACGCCAGCTTTCGCTACTACTCCTACTTTTTTATGTATGGTCCCTGTGTGACGTCATACCCAACAAATAGTGATATTATCTTGTAAATATTCGATGCAGCAATCAATGCTGAATAATATGTGGCCAACATTATAAAGATTGGATAATAATTATGGAAGATAAGACTATTCTTGTAACCCTACCCCCTATTGTCACAAAAATTGTACTTATTAACACAGGAGTAATTTCGAAGTGATTAAAAGGGTAGTGAGTCCCAGTTTATCGACTGTTAACAAATTGTTTCTTATTTGACATGTCCTAAAGCACATAAAAAACATAGTTTCGGTCTGTAGTGGGGGGGGGGGGGTGCAAGGTGAGCCCTAGTAGCTCACGGACTACAGTTTCAGTGCCACAGAATGGCCAATGGGCATGGTCAAGCAATTATGATCGCCAAATTCTGAATGTCCCTCAGCCCTACCGTCAGCAATATGTCGCTGAATTAGACGTAGGAACCACAGGGGGTAGAGCAAATGAACCAACTGATTAGGTTAAGTGATTAGGCGCAAGGAAAATAAGATTAAACACGGTACGTCAGACGAGAAGGTGTCAGGTATTCTTTAGTATCTAAGTATAAATGTGTTGTATATTGGTGGAGGTTAATTAGTAGTATTGGTATGATTAAATAAAATGCCATGATCAAGTTGAATATCCTTGAGTTGTCTTTCTGTTCATAAGGGTGTTGGTACTGTTACTGATCAGTAGTTACGGTTCGTCCTGGTTGAACGGGAATGAGTGTCGGGTCATAAAACTTCAGGCCAATTAAGGGCAAGTAAATACCGGACCTCTGCGCAATAATTATCCCCAAGCGAGTGAGCTCAGGTTGAGATTGAGCTGTGAAAGGTATTTAGGTGGAGACAAAGAAAAGGAAACTAACAAAAGAGCAAAACTTTAACACAAGTTTAACCTTTCTAGCCGCAAAGATAATGAATAGAACGAAGCAACTGTAAAGTTAACTGTTCTTTCACAGATAATATTTCCCCTGAGATTCCATTTTGGGAGTCAGAGGTTTTTGCAGGCCCAGAGCAAGTGGCACCCTTTCTGATATTATGTTATATACCTCAAGTGATGGATTGGCCAAGCTCAGCGCTTTGTACCAGTGGCTCACGCTTTGTTATGATAATTGATCTGACTATAATCCTGACAGTATACCTTACAGGGAAACCAAACGGTGTGGAGAATTCTGATTAAAATGTCATCCACTGCATTTAAATACTCCAAGTGGTTGCTGGGATATTGGAGTTTAAATTATAAATCCGATACTCAGGGAATTCAGGCAATTGTGATATCACCGCGTTAAATTTTTGTTGATATATTCTCAGATCGTGAACTTTAATCTATATCAGATTTATAATATATATTATTCAGTTATTCATAGTATTATGCAAACTATGTCGCCTTGGTTTTGGAGAATTTCAAATTATAATTGGAAACACGGTTACCATAGCAACCAGTACTAAGGGCTTTATTTTGAAATGTTTAGAGATTATGAAATCTTAATCATTGAATATTCAGTAACAGCTGCCTATGCTATTCGTATTCATAACACAAAACCACTTCAACCATTTAGGTTCCTGAGATAAAGCACTTGCTTACCGGTTGCTATGGTAAGTTATTTGTGAAATCATTGGTAACCAACTGATACAAGTGATATCCAATAATCGGTAACCACAATGTTAATGAACTGCAAAAAAAAATCTTAGAAAACAAAATATATCATTATTATATATAATTATATCTAATTATCAGTTCACTGCGTGACATCAGCAAAGCTCATTTGCATACCAAATTTGTTTCAGACCAAAAATTATTCAGAGGACAATATCTAGGCCTCCCACTGACACTCCCCCAAAAGAGTAGGATAAAATGTTGTGAAAATATACACGGTTGTTAAGTAATCAACGTACAATATTGGCGTATTTATCCTCGATTTTGAGCCAATCTGGCTGAAACTTCCATTGTCAAGGCATGATGTGGGAGAGTCGTCTATCTCTGCTATATAAGCTTACGCTGTTGACACTTGACATTCTTTTTGACTCCTTTTCTTTTTTATTTCTGAAAGTTACACTGTAAGACCATCAGTGTATCATTCCTTTTGGTTATGAAAATGTACATGTATATCTACAAAATCTACTGCACCTATTCAAGAAAAGTTTCCCATATTAGCTTTTTTTTTGACAGACAAAATCACTGACAAATTCCGAATTTTTTTTTTAGGAAAAGTAGGACAATTTTGAACAGGTAGGAAAAGTAGAACAAGGGGAATGCCTGAATATCTCGGCAGCTAGTAGAATTTTCAGAAAAAAAACTAAGGCAACAACATATCTCTCCAACAGAAGTTTCGGTATTCCATTCGCGATCCCCTTTAACCCTACCTGGCCTAGGGGGGCGGAAAGTGCCCCCCTAGTGAACTTTTCTCTGCTGCTTCGAAACAACAAACCCGAGGAGGCTGAAACTTTGTGACTTTTAAGCTTATCTTATTGGGGTCATTTCGAGCCTATTTTCAATGACCCCCGGGCAGAGGATCATGAGTAAATTCAGAATGGCGGCCATGTGGTATCCGCGAAAGTCGTGTTTTTCAATCTTTTCGCTCCATTTCTTCACATTTTCCTTGCATAAAAGGCCTTAAAAGTATTTTATTTATGCAAAACTAATTATTCTCTATTTTATTAGATTTTTTTCGAGAAAAAAATCTGAAAAATGAAAATTTCGAAAAATAGACCCCAAAAAGGCCAAAAATGGCTTCCTTGAAGATTACGTCACTGTGACGTCATCATGACGGCCATCTTAAATTTTTTTTACATTTTCCGGTAGAGCTTGAACCCAAGATACTGTGTGGTAAGTTTCAGCGATCTAGCCTTAGTGGTAGAGAAAATATATAGGGGGTACTTCCCCCCCCAGGCTGCGATACACCCCAAATCGCCCAGGCCAGATAGGGTTAACCTAAACCGTCCATATCCTTTAACGTGGAAAGGGACAGGAGAGTGGGACAGGAGATAGTGGGAACTTGAGATGTTGAGGACAGGAGATAGTAGGGACTGAAGAGAGCTGAGCCATCAACATCGACCGCACTTGCACCAGATCTATACAATTTAATACCTTCGTAAACCAAAAATGAATACATTTGATTGGACGTTCAAATACATAAACCTATTTTCCCTTGCCTATATCTATTCTGGATCATGTCTTACCGTGTGTATTCCCCAGAAATAACGTTCGAATATGAACACGAAATAATTATTCTGTATAGCAATTTCTCTCATCCGGCACGAGGCCACATTACTGGGACCACTCACTAGAGAGACAGAGACTGGAACAATGAAGACCTCTACATTTACATAGTAACATGAAAGTTCATTAACATTAAACGTTTGGTTCGTCGAAAGTGCTTACCTGTGCGTCCGTGTGTCTAACCCGTCTGGACGTCATGCTGTATTTTAGACCGATATGTTCCTCTCAATTGAATACAAAGAGTAATATTTATTTAATATCGCTCACAAACTGCAATATGTGTTTAGGGGCAGAGTTTTGTCTACCTGCTCCGGAATATTGACGTAAGCTAAGGTGTCCCACATAGCTTGTACAATAAGCCTTATTGGAGTTCCGCTTGCCGCGGTGCATTCTGGGATTGAAGAAAGATAAACAAACCGATCACGTGGTTCTCCAAGCCTGCAGAAGCATGGAAGCATGGCCTGACAGTGGAAGATTTTAGGAGTTGTAAAGGCCCTCCAACCGCCCGATTTTTTGCCTCAAATGGGTTTGATGTACTCGTCAAAAATAAAATATGAACTTGTTATCCCTATTCATTCTCAAAGAGAGCCGTGTCTACCCGCGGGAGACCAAAGCGACTCTCATGTAAACTGGTGACATTTTTGAATCTCCAATCTCAAGCGAGGCAGCATGACATCACTCGCTCGACCGGGACTATTCTCCCGCGGGTAGACACGCAAAATGGTACATCTTCGGAAAATTTATGACCTAATTCAAAGATCACAAGATCATTATTGTTTAGCATCATCAGATAAACAAGAATAGTACGATCAGACAACATGCAGGCGAAAATACGGTATAATTGGCGTAATTCGTTGTTTTCCGCGTTTCAATGGTTGATCTTCAATGCAGAATCTAGGTCAACTAAATTTATGTCTGCTGCTTCAAACGAGTAGGCCATAAATAAAGTTCAACGTTCAGTTTTATTTTTTTTAACAACAAAACTTGCATAATGATAGCAACAAAAGTACATATCATAGGGCGTGTGAGCAGTACTATGTAGTGAATGAAGAACAGAAATGCTGCAACTGCCTTGCCCTGATCAAGTAGACTACATGTCACGCTAAGAACCTGGCATAGGTCATACATTTTCCGAAGATGTACCGTCTTGCGGTAGACACGGCTCTCTTTGAGAATGGATCGGAACTGTACGAACTACTTCCTGTATTAGATAACTCGCTTTCACGGCCAAGTATACATACCGACAATAATTTGTTCGCGATTGATATGCTCCGAAACGGAAAGAGTCATTTTCCAATTATATAGCCCACGTTATGTTTAGCAATTCGCTTCTAACTCGGCGGAGTCAGCAGGTCAATGACAAGCCGGATACCAACCTGTAACCATATCTCGGTCATCTATACGCGGTAAGACTGACCCTGGGATCGTGTGTATCCATTTCAGACTACTTTCGGCAACTGCTAGAGGGAATTTCCAGAAATCAATACCACGTGACTTCGTCAGCCAATCAGCTAAAGTCTACCGACGTAACCCCAACGTAACCCGCCATTTTCGAGTCATGTGATGATCTACTTGTTCAAAATTACAGATCTACCACACCTCTTGGATGATACGAAAGTTATTCATACCTATATATTTTGTAAGCCCAGGCAATATCTGTTTCCGGGGTATGTATGAAAACCTGTAATTTATCAGAGTTTTCGAGTCTGTTCTCCGCCGGATGAAGGCCGAACAGAATCCGGTAAAACACCGGATATCGCTCCGCGATAATGGAGACACACGATTCGCAAGCCATCTTATGGATGGCGAAGTGTACGCAAATGGCCGGATACAGACGGTGAAAATCATACGCCGCCTACTCACCCCCCAAATTTTGGGGGGATGGCTCCCATTTACACGTGAGACTCTTTCTCGCAGTAGGGAGTCTCGCGAGACGAGAATGATCCCTATTTAATCGCACATAAGGAAAAAAAAAACAGTTATTCTGACTGGCAAGGCTGTAAACTTGTGCCGCATTTCCTGGTCGCTGTGCGTGTTCCCGTCTCGAGGCTCACAACGGGTGGGACTCGCAAAACGCATAGTCAACATACTTGATTGAATTCACTCGCGTACTCAAGCGGACATTCTGATCAATTTAAGCCTAGCAGGTGACCAGATTTATTGTTCTCTTTTTTAAAGCTTTTTCCCCCCACACCTGACTTCACTACGCAAACGAAACGAGTTCTGACAGGCAAATCACAGAGCATGTTGAACCTCTTTGAATGTTTGCGATCGTTTGGCATTTTCTGCGGGTGAATTTTATGTGCTAGCGTGTTGTTTTGGGCTTCTATTTTTTCGCGAATACCTATATTTATTTTCTCTGTCACCAAAAAACCCACTTTGCCGAAAAAATTTCAGAAACGGCAGAAAACAGTGCCAGCCAGCTATGTTGTCATATACAAACGTTTGACCACGTGGCTATGTTTTTCTTTCCTAAGACCCGGATGTGACATGCGCACTTGAAACCCCAATATACCTTATAGATGAACTACATGTACTAGATACGTCCGTTGGTCAGTGTTACACGTGACACTAGATCAACCAAGAGTCAAGCATATGTTAAAGTGTGTTGCTTCGACTGGCAAAGATACCCGTCCACGGCAGAAACCGTTATTTCTCTCACATATTTGTTGACTGTTCAGAGTTTTTAGTTGCATGGCTGGCAGTTTGTGAGGTAGCATATCCTTACACATTATAATTAACTTCACAAGAAGAGGCAGAGGAGTTATGAAGTAATGTATAGATACATTATAATTGTTCGAAATTCGAGTCCCAAAACAACGAACATTTTGTTTTAATATACCTTAATTCTCCAATGCTAACAAAACGCCTGGTTTAACGCTGGTACGGACATGCTTGGTTATTTAGGGAAAAGGAATTAGTACAGCTGATAAGCACGACATTTGTAAACTTTTTCATACAAGTGTGAAAGCAGTGTGTCTAGCGCCACAGGACCTACAAAGTAGGGTTTGATATGATACAGCTCACCAATCTCCAATGTACGAGTTGTCACAGCGAAACAGCTCACCAATTACCAGTATACGAGTTGTCAGAGCATTTCCATCATAGCTCTCTAGATTTGTATCTAATACCGCTTATGCCGGTGCTAGGGGCCGTGTGGTCATATCATCCAAGTTGCCACATGAACAGGTACAATAAAAGCGTACCTGAGATACAACACATATCACGAATCGTTAGATTCTTAGTATGTGCTTTAGAATAGGTTAACCAGAAGACTATTCTGTGAAGTCATGTGACGCAGTCAGTATGTCGGCACCTCTTCCCACTTATATGTGTTGTAATTAAGTGTGTACTCGATAGATGACTTGGGGGCCCTATGTGCTACCATGAAAGAATTTATATAGCACTATCTAATTGACAGTGGGTACTATTAACTTTCCCAGATGTCACCGCAGGTGAGTCATTAGCGTATAGCAACTATTATCGCCCT
The DNA here is from genome assembly GCA_036873755.1 of Hanleya hanleyi. NCBI lineage: Eukaryota > Metazoa > Mollusca > Polyplacophora > Lepidopleurida > Hanleyidae > Hanleya > Hanleya hanleyi. The sequence continues at coordinate 109,158 of JAVTVY010030536.1, read as the reverse complement.
CAGTTCCTATTACCCTGGACACTTATCAGCCCAGCAGTACAGCACAAGGTCACCTATCCAAGTCTTGACCGGGCTCAAAGTCGTTTAACTTCGGTGATTTTAAGAGAACCGGTGTGTCCAACGTGATATGCCGTATCAGGGAACCTTCAAAAGTCACAGTTAAATATACAGCCAAGTGTTCCCGATGGGCATGACACTGCACTCGCTGTGCCATCAATAAATAATAAAAACAAGCGCTGGATGAGCGCAAAGACCTCCGTCGAGGCAACAGGGTCCGTAGCGTAATACATCACTGAATAACATACGGCCGGATGCCAAGCTCAATTTTGCATTTGTTGGACGTTAGCTTCATCAATGGTAATTAATCTGGGATTGAGGGTTCCTCACTAGCATGTCCAGACAGGGATGTGAAAGTCACATTCCCAGCAAATAATTTTTGTTTGATTTGACGTGCTTGAAATATTGGGGTATGGAATAGAGTATATTGATGGAAAACCTGGAAAAGTGCTTGAGACATTAGGCCCCATCCCACCCACACCTCCCCATGAGAGGATCCCCTCACCCAAATCAACACGTTAGCGACAGAAATGAGACCCTGTGTGCCTAATTGTACCAACTTGCTTGTGATTTTGTGCTATAGGCCCAACACAGCAACACTTCATATTTTGTATGTGTACAGTATAGCATCATCATTGATGAGAGAATGCTCTTCAAAACACACCTGATTTTACCGACACTTCCTTCTGATCTGTCTCAACATCATATGATGAGGATTCAATGCGCTCGGTATAATTTTGTATACTGGTGTTACAGGTCACCTTCGCCTTCACCTTACTGTATCAATGACCATGGACTTGTACATGTATCATATTCACATTGAATGGTGATGGCTGATGAGAATATTGCCCCTGGAACAAATGACTGGATTCCACGCAGCAAATATTTATTGTGTAACACAGTGAGAAGAAAATTAATTGTATAAACATTCCAAGCCTCATTGAACACACGCCGCACCATACTTGATATGAATATAACGCGCGTACATTAGCTCGCTTGGACGTCGCTTAGTTAAATATGGACAGACTCGCAAAAATCTCAAAATTTTCAAAAGCCACAAAAATGCCCTCAGCTTGTACAGAGTAAGTAAAAATACTTATGTACAACTTGATGTTTAGAAATGACTGTGTTGAGCGGTTCTATCCCCAACTTCTCTTTTATTCTATGTCATAGAGGACAGGGTTTGGTAAATAATTAACAAGCGTTTTGAGAACCCCAACATCTCGCCTTGCGGGGTCATCCGCCAAAGGTGCAGCAGTATTGAAAGCATACATGTAGAGCAAACAATAAGGTCTGGAATAAGGTGATGTGGTACAGACAATAATGTCTGGAATAGATTATCTGGTACAGACAATAACATCAGTCCCATGAAGGATTACTGGCAAACGTTAATCCCATGTAGGATGGATAGGTCAGTGCTGTCGGATTACTGCCGGATTCAGTCCCATGTGAGATTACTGCTGGATATTACTGCTGGATAGGCCAGTCCTGTGTAGGATTACCACTGGGTGGACCAGTCCCATGTTATTACTGATGGATAGTCACCTGTGGGATTACTGCTGGATAGTCCAGTCCCAAGTGGGATTACTGCTGGATAGGCCAGTCCTGTCTGGGATTACTGCTGGATAGATGAGTCTCGTATGGGATTAATGTTGGATAGGACAGTCCCGTGTGGGATTACTGCTGCATAGGCAGTCCCGTGTGGGATTACTGCTGCATACGGCAATCCTGTGTGGGATTATGGCTGAGGAGGCCAGTCCCGTGTGGGATTACTGCTGGATAGGCTAAACCTGTGTGGGATTACTGCTGAAAATTGCAATCCAGCGTCATATTACATCTGGATAGGTCAGTCCCATGAGAGATTACTGCTGCATAAGCCAGTCCTGTGTGGAATTACTGCTGGATAGGCCAGTCCCATGTTGGATTACTTCAGGATAGGCCAGTCCAGTCTGGGATTACTGCTGGATATGTCAGTCCCGTGTGGCATTACTGCTGGATAGGCCAGTGCCATTGGGATTACTGCTGGATAGGTCAGTCCTGTGTGAGATTACTGCTGAATAGGCCAGTCCCAAATTGGATTACTGCTGGATAGACCAGTTCGGTCTGGGATTACTGCTGGATAGTTGATTTCCGTTTGGGATTACAGCTGGATAGGTCAGTCCCGTATGGCAATACTGCTGGATAGGCTAATGCCATTTGGAATTACTGCTGGATAGGTCAGTCCCGTGTGGAATTACTGCGGGAGAGCTGTGACATAGGAAAACATGAAACATGTCCACCAAGTTTTATAATCATCCCACGACAGGTTCAACAAACTTTCCATGTACAAATCTACCTGTAAATTTTTGCCCAACAAAAACCTTATCAATGGAAAGATACAAAGTCTAAACTGCAATAATTAGGAAAAAATTTCATATTTAATGTCATATTTCTTAAATAGCACATGCACATCTTTGAATCACATTGAACTTGGGTAGCAAGTGTCAAACTCATCCAATGAAAGCTGACAGCTTCAGAAAACTTTCCGTGTATATGTATATACATGTGCATTATTATTGGCAGATTAAGACAAAACCCTCAAAATTTGAACAAAAATTAATATTTCATCTCCTAAATATCAGGTACATCTTTTAATCATAAGAAACATGTGTACCAAGTTTCATAATCATTCAACAACTGCAGCAAACTGTGGTGTACAGATGTACATGTGCACTTCAGCTAAACGCAAAACTCAATCAGTTGCCATAATTTGGAGAAAAATTAATATTTCATCTCAAAAATAGCTCAAGTAAATCCTCCAATCATAAGAAACATTTGTACCAAGTTTCGTAATCATCCAATGAGAGCTGACAACTGCAGCAAACTTATCATGTACATGTATAAGTATACATGTAGAGGCCTGCATGTACAATTTACCTAAACAGAAAACTCTTCATTTGCCATAATTTGGAGAAAAATTAATATTTCTTGTCAAAAATAGCACAGGTACATCCTCTAATCATAAGAAACATGTGTACCAAGTTTCATAATCATCCAATGACAGCTGACAACTGGAGCAAAGTTACCATGTAGATGTATATGTATACATGTAGAGGCCTACATGTACAATTTACCTAAACAGAAAACTCTTCATTTGCCATAATTTTGAGAAAAATTAATATTTCTTCTCAAAAATAGCACAGGTACATCCTCTTATCATAAGAAACATGTGTACCAAGTTTCATAATCATCCAATGACAGCTGACAACTGCAAGAAACTTTCCAAGTACAGATGTACATGTGCACTTCTGCTAAACGCAAAACTCATTCATAGGGATTTTAACATTAGAGTACCCCAGGGGTAGTACCCCCAGGTGGCATATCCACCCCTCATATTTTTTATATTTTTTTATATTTTTTCTAATTTTTCTAGATTTTTGTTTAACTTGCTAAACCAAAAACCCATTCATTTCCAGGCAGGGGACACCGACACCGACACCGACACCGACGACGACATCCTCCTTCCCCCCTCACAATATCTCCCCTTTACTTCGTAAGGCGAGATAAAAACTGCATTAACTCGGTTTCACATTTTAGAGAATGACTTGAATTGAGCCAAAGATGAAAGAGAAATACACTTATAAAAAAATTTATTTAAAAAAATATCTGTATATATGTTTATATTAATTTCCATAATTTATTGAAAAAAACTATATGTAGACTTCGACCACCCAATATCACACAGGCCAGGCAACTGTGAGAACAAGTGAAAGATACCCATCGAGTTGAGCGGATTTGCAGATAAACAACAACAAAAAATTGCACTTCGTGCCTCACGAGGCCCTTCTCCATAGAGTGCATGCCAGTTATTTTTCTGGACTACAAAAACAACAGTTTTTGCCTGTATCACAGTTCGAGCTTCCGATGACCCTTCAACCTTACCCAGACGACGGATAATTTTTGACAGATTGTCCGGCTAGGTTGTTGATCAGATTCACAGATCATGAATTCCACCGTGACGGAATCGCCGTTGGGAAGACTTTTTCTTTATTCAAAGTCATGTACTCGGAAGTTCCGTGGTCATACCCATGTAGTTTCAAGTTTAGTTTGCTATTCTCTATGACATCTGTTTATGGATCCATGAAAAATCTACAGATGATCCAGCATTTTCAGTAAATCATGCTTCGAAATGTTCGTGACGGAATCACCTGAAACGGGCATGACTCTTGACTAGTGTTGCTTGTCTATTTTTTGCTGATCTGTTTCAATCTGACTATTCTTATATGACATCTCTTACTAACATACAGTACCCAAGGATGATAAGATTTTTTTCATCGTGAGAAAAACGCGACTGGATCATCCCAGGGGTTAAATCTAGTCCGTGACGGAATCGACAAAAAATCGTGATGGAATCACGAGTGCGCTTTTTAAATCTTATCGGTAAAAGTGCTTTATTAATTACACATTTTCTTCACAAAAATATTCCTAGAGTGAATTTATCTCTTCTACTTAGAAAATTAAAACTCTGACCTCTTATTTTTACTAAGGTAATACAGCTCCCGCCGCATGCATATCTTTTCTGCAGATGTTCAAAATAGTATAGTTTTCAGTAAAGTGCAATTTTTCTTCTTTGACAATTTAGAATTTCCCGAGTTCTTCATGTTAAAAACTTGCGGGAAAAATATTTCGCTATTAAAACACATCTTCTCTATTATTGGCTTGTTCCCGGGGATCATAGGAAGCGAATAGAACAAACAGCATGCTAATATAGGGTCTACGACAGAATGTGGAGTGAATTTTATGCGAAAAAGGGCTGTTTAGCAATGTCCGCTTTTCCGTGGAATTCATGAGCGCACGATTGAAGTATCATGGGAAGATATATATTTCCAGTCGCTATCTCCCCCCCCCCATCTTCAAACAAAAGGAAAAGAAAAAGCCGAGAGAGCGCCTCGTGAGGCAGAGTTATTTTTCCAGACTACAACAACAACAGTTTTTGCCTGTATCACAGTTCGAGCTTCCGATGACCCTTCAACCTTACCCAGACGACGGATAATTTTTGACAGATTATCCGGCTAGGTTGTTGATCGGATTCACAGATAACGATTGAAGCATGGGAAGATATATTTTTTCAGTCGCTATCTCCCCAACCCTCACCCCCCCAACTAAAAAAAAAGAAAAGAAAAAGCCGAGAGAGTTCTTCGGAGTTTTACGTTTTTGACCTCTGACTTTGAATTTGACTTCTCACTTCCGACTCGTATCCTGGTGAATGACACTCATCCTTTATCTTTTTGCCGATTCAGAGATTCTCGAGGAAGTTTCCAATTATACTATCTGGAATGCGAGTTTTTCTTTCGTGAAAATTTACTTTTTATGAAAGCGCAGGTCACAGGCGCCGGCCCTAATAATGTTAATTTCAGTGAAATAAAAGCGAAATGTCAATATATGAAATGTTGTTGTTGTTGTTGTTGTTGTTGTTGTTTACGTACGACAACAACACGGCATATACAGATATAGACACGACATATGATATTCACTAATTTCTCTTTATTCAACCAAATTTACATAATTAGTGCAGCTGCCTGTGCGCAGGTTTGTCTTTACCTCGAATACCGGCCATCTGTACCAGCGCGAAGCTATAAGTACATGTACACGCGCGAATTTAGTACCCTCGAATAAAGAGACCCGGTGGAAGCGCTGCAAAGGATGCACACCTTTTGTGACGTAAGCATTCATTTGTGTCCAGAAACTTTTCAAAATTTCGTCGGGAACCATTGCAATCCCTATTGGAAATCACACGAGTCGTGGGTTCCCCATATGACAATTATTTGGCGGGAGATTTTACGTTGCGCTCCTAGACCTCCGTCTTATCGACGGAGGTAAAAATAATTATAAATCAAATTTTCATCAGAATTCGGTCAGAACTTGCTGGTAACAATGCCCTAATGCAAGTTCATGCCAAAAATCAAGGTTTTAATGTCAACGGTTCTCCTTATTTTGCCGACGAAAGGATTCGGATGGACTCTCTGACTCACTCACTGACTCACTCATTACCGGACAATTTGCAAATGGTAGCCTACTTCGTAGGAACATAAACATATGTCAGTTTATTTTCGGTATTTCACGAAAAGCATTATAGTGAGGTGGCTTAGCAAAGAGATCGTCACACGCTGGTCCAAAGCACCAAACTTGGCACATTCATCACCTGAGGCACACAGAACCATTTCAGAAGGGGTACCCTTTGCTCTGAAGCGCTCTGGCTCTCAAAAGCGCATCCAAGGGGAAATATTATCATTGTGGAAATAGTTAGCTTCCGAATAGCTTCATGATGTTCGTTATCCTTGAGGCTAGGAAACTGAAAGTTGTCACTATATCTTTGGTTCCAGCTCTAGTGGATAGTGTAAGAAAATCTAAGATGGCCTCTATGATGATGTCACCGTAACGTCATATTATAAAATAAGTCATTATATTCACGATTTTTCGGATCGATTTTTTCAGAGTAGACCTGCTGTTTGTCATCTTCAATCGCATATCGCCAGGATTCACACAGATTTAATAGAACATGCTGGCAGCTGTAATCAGTGAGTACCAGAAGGTTAAAATTATTGTATAGTTTTTAAAAGTATCCCCATCAAATGTTTTGAATGATCTGTAAGTGATTATTTTGTGGATGCAAAACGCGGGAGTTTGGACTTCAGCACGGATATAAACATTGAGTGACAATCAGGGGACCCTATATCAATCACATGGTTAGGAGAGAACCTGATACTCGCAATGGTCCAGCAGAGATGGGCCAGCTGACGAGATAAATGTGGGAGCGGGAATCATATTCTCAAGAGCAAAACGATCCATAAAGTCCCGCAGTCTTCCAGTCTGGTCTTAGCATGTCAAAGTTGAGGTTTCCAATAAAGCAGAAACTTTGGTAATGAAACAATGCCCTTTCCTGTGTTCTTTCGGACTGTTTGAAATCATGATTTCATTTCGCGCAGACGGTGATTTGTAGGCTGTTAAAATGATCCATGACACTATATCAAGGAAATTTTCACAAGCAACCCGTTCCATTGAGGAGTTTCTTAAGTATATTAGAGCTAACTTTTATTATTTTAATGTATTTCAACTTTTTATCTTACAAAATTGAAAGTAGGAAGATTTAAAGCTTGCACAACTTCTGTATGCCTGCTTTCCATCTGGCAAAATTGAGAATTGAAGATAGAACGTTCGACGTCGCTCCAATATGCCAGCTTTTCAACTCCCCAAAAAATATAGATGGAAAGCCATACATAACTTGAATTCCATATTTTGTATTTTAAATATGATAGAAATATATAGTCTCTTCTCTCCCAATATTCACCCCTTGCTTTTTACGACATCACATGCAGTTTTATTGTGAACCTAGTACCAATGTGACACAAGGGTTTTAGGAGAGAAGATTGTTATTTTCAAACAGATGAATGTGATAGAAAATTTAAAGAGTACTGTCGTGAAATGTATATTTGAAGAAATGGAGCTAGGCTCATCTCCAAAGTAAAGTAGGCCCATCGCTCTCATATTGTAATATACGGTCTGCTTAGACAGCATAATTGCTCTATTACATACATATAATTCGAAATGCAAACATGGAGACGATGTCAAGATTTGCATATTTCTGTTCTAAATTTGGAAAGTAGGAATACAGTATCAGTGAGAGCTTTCCATCTTTCATGCTTTCATTTTTTAGATGGATAGGTAGAATACGGGAGCAGTGTTGGGCATTTCCATCTTATTTTCCATTTGACGATGGAAAGCGCAATTGGCAACTCTTACTTGGATAAGGAGCGATTGTTTCTTTTGATACAGGCGATTATTCAAACCTATTATTCAATCTGTGTAGGTGGTTTCAGCCCCCCCCCCCCCCTCCCGTGCCAGAGAACTTTTTCCTGGTGATCCAAAATAAAGAAACGCTCAGAGTAGTATATAAAACTGAAATTCCTTATCATTGACCTACTTTTTTGTTCCCCCCGGGGGAGGATTGAGGAGGAACTTGATCACGTGACGATCATGTGATCGATGGGGGAAACTACCTCCAACACAGAAGAGTTCCAATCTAGGGGGAGGTAACTGTGGGTCACTATAGTTCCGGCAACCTTTGACCTTGTATTCTTCCGCGGTGATGCGGTCCTGGCGGTGATGCGGTCGCGGCAAAAAGCTTCCGCGGAGAAAAAGAAGTCCCTAGATAAAATGGTCCGATTGGGTCGAGTGAGGTATCAAAGTGAAGCATTCGTGAAGGGGCATCTGATGGGGCTGGGTGTGGGGTTGAAATATCGGCATTCTGCGCATGCGCGGTGGCCAAAGGGTATGAAAATAGTCGTTTTGGAGCTAGGGGAGCCACAAATGGTCCAATGGGGTCATATGAGGTATCAATGTGAAGCATTCGTGAAGGGGCATCTTATGGGCTGGGTGTGGGGTTGAAATATCGGCAATCTGCGCATGCGCGGTGGCCAAAGGGTATGAAAATAGACGTTTTGGAGCCAGGGGAGCCACTAATGGTCCAATGGGGTCATATGAGGTATCAAAGTGAAGCATTCGTGAAGGGGCATCTGATGGGCTGGGTGTGGGGTTGAAATAGGGTCATTCTGCGCATGCGCGGTGGCCAAAGGGTATGAAAATAGACGTTTTGGAGCTAGGGAAGCCACTAATGGGTCGATGGAGTTGTATGAGGTATCAAAGTGAAGCATTCGTGAAGGGGCATCTTATGGGCTGGGTGTGGGGTTGAAATATCGGCAATCTGCGCATGCGCGGTGGCCAAAGGGTATGAAAATAGACGTTTTGGAGCTAGGGGAGACATTAATGGTCCAATGGGGTCATATGAGGTATCAATGTGAAGCATTCGTGAAGGGGCATCTGACTGGACTAGCGGCTCGAGCGTTATCACCATCCTGCGCATGCGCAGACACGGAATTGTGGGAAGAGGGTATGGAAATAGACGTTTTGGGATCTAGGGGAGCCCCTAATGGGCGGATGGAGTCATATGAGGTATCCATGTGAAGCCTATGTGAGGGGGCATCTCACTGGACTAGTGGCTCGAGCGTTGTCACCATTCTGCGCATGCGCAGACATGGAATTGTGGGAAGAGGGTATGGAAATAGACGTTTTGGGATCTAGGGGAGCCCCTAATGGGCCGATGGAGTTGTATGAGGTATCCATGCGAAGCCTATGTGAAGGGGCATCCAGTCTTGGGTGGGTGCATGTAAAATTTTTCCTGAAAAAAAAACCGGAACACGGACTTTATCGAAAAATCCTGGAAAATACCTATATGGGGTATGGGGGTATATAGGTCGCCGGGCTTAACGGGGCTCGCCTATCAATAGAGTTATCTTCCCCTAGTTCCAGGCTGGGTGTATGTAAAATTTTTCCTGAAAAAATACGGAACACGGAGTTTATCCTAAATTACGGGAAAATGCCTATATGGGGTATGGGGGGTATAGCACCATCCTGGGAAACCTATTTCTCGACATTTGCGGTATGGTTGTTTGGATTTGTTTTCTTAGTCTCGTCAAGACAAACATGATAGGAAGTGTCGCGGAGCGAATTGGTGAATTTTTTGAAAAAGTACCATACAGCCCATATAGGCCCATATAGGCCCATACTAGGGGTATAGTACCAATGTTTGTCCCACTGGGAAACCTACTTCTAGACATTTGCGGTATGGTTGTTTGGATTTGTTTTCTTAGTCTCGTCAAGACAAACATGATAGGAAGTGTCGCGGAGCGAATCGGTGAAATTTTGAAAAAGTTCAAGGAGCCCCATATAGACCCATATAGTCCCATACTGGGGGTATAGGACCAATGTTTGTCCCACTGGGAAACCTACTTCTAGATATTTGCGGTATGGTTGTTTGGATTTGTTTTCTTAGTCTCGTCAAGACAAACATGATAGGAAGTGTCGCGGAGCGAATCGGTGAAATTTTTGAAAAAGTACCATATAGCCCATATAGACCCATATAGGCCCATACTAGGGGTATAGGACCAATGTTTGTCCCACTGGGAAACCTACTTCTAGACATTTGCGGTATGGTTGTTTGGATTTGTTTTCTTAGTCTCGTCATTTAGAACATGATAGGAAGTGTCCCGGCACGAAACGGTGAAATTTTTGAAAAAAGTCACCGAGACCCATATAGGCCCATAGGCCTATACTGCATGGCTATGGGAGTATAGGCCCATACGGGGTGGACGTGTTGGAGTCTAGGTGAGTCCCTGGTGGTCCAATGGTGTCGTATGAGGTCTTATTTTGAAGCTCTCATGCAGGAGCACTTGACTACACTAATGGTTCATCCGTTGTCAATACTCTGCGCATGCGCAGTCTGGCCGTAGTATAGAAAGCAGGCATTTTGAGGGGGTATGTGGGTGTGTTTGGGGTAGAGATGGACCGCTATGGGTCCGAATGGGTCGTGGAAGGTGTCAAATTGAAGCTTGTGTGGGTTAGAGTCAGAATGGTGTGTTTTTAAGTGCAAGTCGCGGTAATCTGCGCATGCGCAGTTGGTTGTAGTAAGTAAAGTGGCCATTTTAGGGCAGTACAAGAAGGTATTTGAGGTCGAGATGGACCATCCTTGGTCCGAATGCGTCCTGGGAGGTGTCATTTTGTAGCTCTCGGGGCGTAGACCCCGATTTGGGGGCTGTTCACAGCATCTGTGACGTCATTGGTGACGTCATCAGTACGAGTAGTAGCGAAAGTGTGCATTTTGGGGCAGTGAAGGAAGGTATTTGGGGTAGAGATGGACCATCCTTGGTCCGAATGCGTCGTGTGGGGTGTCATTTTGTAGCTCTCGGCGTGCAGACCCCGATTTGGGGGCTGTTCACAGCATCTGTGACGTCATTGGTGACGTCATCAGTACGAGTAGTAGCGAAAGTGTGCATTTTGGGGCAGTGAAGGAAGGTATTTGGGGTAGAGATGCTTCATCCTCAGTCCGAAGGCGTCGTGTGGGGTGTCATCTTGTAGTTCTCGGCGTGCAGACCTCGATTTGAGGGCTGTCCACAGCATCTGTGACATCATTGGTGACGACATCAGTAGGAGTAGTAGCGAAAGTGAGCATTTTGGGGCAGTGAAGGATGGTATTTGGTGTAGAGATGGACCATCCTTGGTCCGAATGCGTCGTGTGAGGTGTCATCTTGTAGCAACGCTCACCAACGCCATTCTTAATGCTTCAACGACACGGCAAAATAGCTCAGAAGCTTTGATATTCCATGGAATTGTCACTAATTCTTCGAAATGCAGTGACGCCCGTCGACTCCCGTCGTTACACCTTAACACTCTAACATAACACCATGATATAGACCGGACAGAGAACAACAACAGCAACAACAACAATGATCACACATGAGAGAACAACAACAACAAGAAGTTTTTTTTCATATAGTTTATTCTCCCCAATGTTACATCATACCCACGTTGGGGAGCCGCGTTGGGTATATTTACAATTCAAGAATATTCTTGTCCAATCAGAGGCCACCATTTGCATCTGTCATATTCGTTCCTGTCCGTTAGATGTATTCTCGGCTACTCTTGTCCAATCAGAAGTCGCCATTTCAGAAAGTTCCATCTTCGGCCATGTTCGCTCTGAACCGTTTGTTCTAATCGCCATCGGGCAGGCCAGGATACCGTTGAGGAAACATATCCTCAGATAGTTGTTTGCGCATTCTGAGTATCTATCAGTGCATGGGTGAATACTTTCATCCGATGGGGGTGGTGGGTCAGTTTAACCACGAAGAACGTAACATTGGTGACCCTCTCCACTATCCACTTGGTGTTGGGACGCTGTTCATATGCCCATTCCAAGGGATCCACAGTGTCCAGTTGGGCCAGCATCGTCTCTAGCGACGCCCGATTGGTGATTGTGAAAGGATGGTCGTACACTGGGTTGATGGCACTGGAATAGAAATAGCACAATTCACGCGTCATCTTATGGCATAAGATGTACCCAAATGCTACATTTAATGTGAAGGACGTAGGTTGGTCATTGAAGATGGCTTCCACGTAGCTGCGTAGACGGGCGAGGTCGGTCAGTCGGAAATTGTACAAGTCCAATATAGGGCGATGACGGTGGAAGCAGTGTCGGATCATGGACCAATGGCGTCGATACATCTCACTCACTGGATGATCTTCGGGTAAGAGATCGCTGGGAACATCCACCGCATCTTCCAGAAAATGTTCGTTGTTGTCAGGCGTATGACTGGAAACAGTGATGCTAGGGACCGGCTGGATATCTAGGCTCTTCTGAGCTGTGGGTATAGGCGGGCTCTCCGTGATCGCATCACCAGTGGCATTCTCCTCCCCGGGTTCATCTTCAGTGGATCTGTCCCTCCTGGGTGCCTCTTTAGTGGAAAGTTGTCCCTCATGCCGTGGTGACGGACCATGAATCAAACGCTCATGCCGTTTTAACTGACTGGGTCGTTTGAAGAGTTGACCACATTCTTCGCATGGACGCTTGGGTGGCCCATGAATTGAACGTTCATGGCGCTGTAAATGATCTGGGCGCTGAAACGACAGTGTAGGCCTACATATCGTACAGCTATACCGGGCGGTTCCATCGTGCTTGGTAGCCTCATGGCGGCGCAAGTCGTGCCGGCGAGTGAATGATTTCGAGCACGTAGTACAAGTGAACATCTTGGTGGTTGACAGAGTGTCTGATGAAACGGCCAGGCCGTTTCCTTTTTATAGCAAGCTAGCTGTTGATCTATTTTTAGCCCAATCAGTTCTAAACTAGGGGAAAACCCCTATCACCTCTAGACAAAAGGGCTAATATCGGTCCCCGGGCTTATTGGGACCTGCCTATCAAGTCAATGGGGTGATGTGAATAACAACAAGTTCAGCAATGTTCATACAGTTTATTATCCCCAATGTTACATCATACCCAGGCTGGGGGAGCCGCCCTGGGTATGTTTAGTATGTTCACAGCAAAACAAATTGAAATATCAAACACCATGTTTTATTATTTAACGCACCGTCACATTAGGTACAAGTGTTTACTGAGCTCAAGTCAACGATCGGCATGTAGACATAGAGAGTATGTACGGCATGTTATGGTATTCATCAGTGCACGAGTGACGCATTCAACCGATGGTGGTGGTGGATCAGCTTGGTAAGGAAAAACGTAACATTGGTCACCCTCTTCACTGTCCACTTGGTGTTGGGTCGTTGTTGTTGGGCCCATCCCAAGACATCCAATTGTTCCAGTTTCTCCAGCATCATCTCTAGTAACCTCCGGTTAATGATGATAAACGGTTGGTCGTACACTGGGTTGATGGCACTGGAATAGAAATAGCGCAATTCACCCGTCATCTTATGGCATAAGATGTACCCAAATGCTACATTTAATGTGAAGGCTGTAGGTTGGTCATTGAAGATGGTTTCCACGTAGCTGCGTAGACGGGTGAGGTTGGTCAGTGGGAAATTGTAGATATCTTGAATAGGGCGATGACGGTGGAAACAGTGCCGTGTCATGGACCAATGGCGCCGAGAGATGTCATTCTCTGGATGATCTTCGGGTAAGAGATCGCTAGGAACATTTATGGGCTCGTCCAGACGTATGACTCGAAACCGTAACGGTGGGGTCCGGCCGGAAATCCAGGCTCTTCCCAACTGTGGGTATAGGCGGGCTCTCCGTCATCGCATCATCAGTGGCGTTCGTCTTCCCGGGCTTATCTTCAGTGGGTCTGACCTTCCGCGACTCCTCTTCAGTAGGAAGTTGTCGCCAAAACCGTGGTGACGGACCATGAATCAAACGCTGATGCCGTCTTAACTGACTGCGTCGTTTGAAGAGTTGACCACAATCCTTACATTGTTCCGTCGCGCCCTCGTGGAATGAGCGTTCGTGGCGCAGTAAATGATCCTCCCGATTAAATGACCGTGCGCAGGTTATACAAGTATACCGTGCATCGTTGTGGGTGGAGTCCTCGTGGCGTCGTAAATTATCTAGACGAGTAAATTGCTTCTGGCAAGTTGTGCAAGTGAACATCTTGGTGGTTGACAGAGTGTCTGATGAAACGGCAAGGTCGCTTCCCTTTTATAGCACGCTAGCTGGTGATCTATTTTTAGCACACTCAGTTCAACAATCCCCAAGTCGAGGGCCGAGCCGTGACATCTTCGGTAACCTCCGTGTCGCTTCGGGCACCTCAAATTGCGCGCCGGGGTCAAAGGTCAGTTCCGGTCACGTGAACGGAAGCGAAAGTGACCTCACAGAGGTCATATGCAAATGTCACTTCCGAGCTCTGAGCTCCACAGGCTTTGAGCTCCAAGAGCTCCCCGATCCAAGAAACACACTCGCAAGCACACACATACACACACAGTCATACATACACATACACACGCACATGCGCGCACACGCACACACACACACGCCTACATACACACACACACACACACACACACACACACACACAGACCCAAACACACATTTGCATGTTTCTTGGATCGGAGCTCTTGGAGCTAAAAGCCTGTGGAGCTCAGAGCTCGGAAGTGACATTTGCATATGACCTCTGTGAGGTCACTTCCGCTTCCGTTCACGTGACCGGAACTGACCTTTGACCCCGGCGCGCAATTTGAGGTGCCCGAAGAGACACGGAGGTTACCGAAGATGTCACGGCTCGGCCCTCGACTTGGGGATAGTTGAACTGAGTGTGCTAAAAATAGATCACCAGCTAGCGTGCTATAAAAGGGAAGCGGCCTTGCCGTTTCATCAGACACTCTGTCAACCACCAAGATGTTCACTTGCACAACTTGCCAGAAGCAGTTTACTCGTCTAGATAATTTACGACGCCACGAGGACTCCACCCACAACGATGCACGGTATACTTGTATAACCTGCGCACGGTCATTTAATCGGGAGGATCATTTACTGCGCCACGAACGCTCATTCCACGAGGGCGCGACGGAACAATGTAAGGATTGTGGTCAACTCTTCAAACGACGCAGTCAGTTAAGACGGCATCAGCGTTTGATTCATGGTCCGTCACCACGGTTTTGGCGACAACGTCCTACTGAAGAGGAGCCGCGGAAGGTCAGACCCACTGAAGATCAGCCCGGGAAGACGAACGCCACTGATGATGCGATGACGGAAAGCCCGCCTATACCCACAGTTGGGAAGAGCCTGGATTTCCGGCCGGACCCCACCGTTACGGTTTCGAATCATACGTCAAACATCGAACATTTTCTGGACGAGCCCATAAATGTTCCTAGCGATCTCTTACCCGAAGATCATCCAGAGAGTGACATCTCTCGGCGCCATTAGTCCATGACACGGCACTGTTTCCATCGTCATCGCCCTATTCAAGATATCTACAATTTCCCACTGACCAACCTCACCCGTCTACGCAGCTACGTGGAAACCATCTTCAATGACCAACCTACAGCCTTCACATTAAATGTAGCATTTGGGTACATCTTATGCCATAAGATGACGGGTGAATTGCGCTATTTCTATTCCAGTGCCATCAACCCAGTGTACGACCAACCGTTTATCATCATTAACCGGAGGTCACTAGAGATGATGCTGGAGAAACTGGAACAATTGGATGTCTTGGGATGGGCCCAACAACAACGACCCAACACCAAGTGGACAGTGAAGAGGGTGACCAATGTTACGTTTTTCCTTACCAAGCTGATCCACCACCACCATCGGTTGAATGCGTCACTCGTGCACTGATGAATACCATAACATGCCGTACATACTCTCTATGTCTACATGCCGATCGTTGACTTGAGCTCAGTAAACACTTGTACCTAATGTGACGGTGCGTTAAATAATAAAACATGGTGTTTGATATTTCAATTTGTTTTGCTGTGAACATACTAAACATACCCAGGGCGGCTCCCCCAGCCTGGGTATGATGTAACATTGGGGATAATAAACTGTATGAACATTGCTGAACTTGTTGTTATTCACATCACCCCATTGACTTGATAGGCAGATCCCAATAAGCCCGGGGACCGATATTAGCCCTTTTGGCTAGAGGTGATAGGGGTTTTCCCCTAGTTTAGAACTGATTGTGCTAAAAATAGATCAACAGCTAGCTTGCTATAAAAAGGAAACGGCCTGGCCGTTTCATCAGACACTCTGTCAACCACCAAGATGTTCACTTGTACTACGTGCTCGAAATCATTCACTCGCCGGCACGACTTGCGCCGCCATGAGGCTACCAAGCACGATGGAATCGCCCGGTATAGCTGTACGATATGTAGGCCTACACTGTCGTTTCAGCGCCCAGATCATTTACAGCGCCATGAACGTTCAATTCATGGGCCACCCAAGCGTCCATGCGAAGAATGTGGTCAACTCTTCAAACGACCCAGTCAGTTAAAACGGCATGAGCGTTTGATTCATGGTCCGTCACCACGGCATGAGGGACAACTTTCCACTAAAGAGGCACCCAGGAGGGACAGATCCACTGAAGATGAACCCGGGGAGGAGAATGCCACTGGTGATGCGATCACGGAGAGCCCGCCTATACCCACAGCTCAGAAGAGCCTAGATATCCAGCCGGTCCCTAGCATCACTGTTTCCAGTCATACGCCTGACAACAACGAACATTTTCTGGAAGATGCGGTGGATGTTCCCAGCGATCTCTTACCCGAAGATCATCCAGTGAGTGAGATGTATCGACGCCATTGGTCCATGATCCGACACTGCTTCCACCGTCATCGCCCTATATTGGACTTGTACAATTTCCGACTGACCGACCTCGCCCGTCTACGCAGCTACGTGGAAGCCATCTTCAATGACCAACCTACGTCCTTCACATTAAATGTAGCATTTGGGTACATCTTATGCCATAAGATGACGCGTGAATTGTGCTATTTCTATTCCAGTGCCATCAACCCAGTGTACGACCATCCTTTCACAATCACCAATCGGGCGTCGCTAGAGACGATGCTGGCCCAACTGGACACTGTGGATCCCTTGGAATGGGCCTATGAACAGCGTCCCAACACCAAGTGGATAGTGGAGAGGGTCACCAATGTTACGTTCTTCGTGGTTAAACTGACCCACCACCCCCATCGGATGAAAGTATTCACCCATGCACTGATAGATACTCAGAATGCGCAAACAACTATCTGAGGATATGTTTCCTCAACGGTATCCTGGCCTGCCCGATGACGATTAGAACAAACGGTTCAGAGCGAACATGGCCGAAGATGGAACTTTCTGAAATGGCGACTTCTGATTGGACAAGAGTAGCCGAGAATACATCTAACGGACAGGAACGAATATGACAGATGCAAATGGTGGCCTCTGATTGGACAAGAATATTCTTGAATTGTAAATATACCCAACGCGGCTCCCCCAACGTGGGTATGATGTAACATTGGGGAGAATAAACTATATGAAAAAAACTTCTTCTTGTTGTTGTTCTCTCATGTGTCATCCTTGTTGTTGTTGCTGTTGTTGTTCTCTCCCCGGTCTATACCATGGTGTTATGTTAGAGTGTTAAGGTGTAACGACGGGCGTCGACGGGCGTCACTGCATTTCGAAGAATTAGTGACAATTCCATGGAATATCAGAGCTTCTGAGCTATTTCACCTGGGTGTTGAAGCATTAAGAATGGCGTTGGTGAGCGTTGCTACAAGATGACACCTCACACGACGCATTCGGACCAAGGATGGTCCATCTCTACACCAAATACCATCCTTCACTGCCCCAAAATGCTCACTTTCGCTACTACTCCTACTGATGACGTCACCAATGATGTCACAGATGCTGTGGACAGCCCTCAAATCGAGGTCTGCACGCCGAGAACTACAAGATGACACCCCACACGACGCATTCGGACTGAGGATGAAGCATCTCTACCCCAAATACCTTCCTTCACTGCCCAAAAATGCACACTTTCGCTACTACTCGTACTGATGACGTCACCAATGACGTCACAGATGCTGTGAACAGCCCCCAAATCGGGCTCTGCACGCCGAGAGCTACAAAATGACACCCCAAACGACGCATTCGGACAAAGGATGGTCCATCTCTACCCCAAATACCTTCCTTCACTAACCCAAAATGCACACTTTCGCTACTACTCGTACCGATGACGTCACCAATGACGTCACAGATGCTGTGAACAGCCCCCAAATCGGGGTCTACACCCCGAGAGCTACAAAATGACACCTCCCAGGACGCATTCGGACCAAGGATGGTCCATCTCGACCCCAAATACCTTCTTGTACTGCCCTAAAATGGCCACTTTACTTACTAAAACCAACTGCGCATGCGCAGATTAACGCGACTTGCACTTAAAAACACACCATTCTGACTCTAACCCACACAAGCTTCAATTTGACACATTCCACGACCCATTCGGACCCATAGCGGTCCATCTCTACCCCAAACACACCCACATACATCCTCAAAATGCCTGCTTTCTATACTACGGCCAGACTGCGCATGCGCAGAGTATTGACAACGGACGAACCATTAGTGTAGTCAAGTGCTCCTGCATGAGAGCTTCAAAATAAGACCTCATACGACACCATTGGACCACCAGGGACTCACCTAGACTCCAACACGTCCACCCCGTATGGGCCTATACTCCCATAGCCATGCAGTATAGGCCTATGGGCCTATATGGGTCTCGGTGACTTTTTTCAAAAATTTCACCGTTTCGCTCCGGGACACTTCCTATCATGTTCTAAATGACGAGACTAAGAAAACAAATCCAAACAACCATACCGTAAATGTCTAGAAGTGGGTTTCCCAGTGGGACAAACATTGGTCCTATACCCCCAGTATGGGACTATATGGGTGTATATGGGTCTCGGTGATTTTTTTCAAAAATTTCACCGATTCGCTCCGCGACACTTCCTATCATGTTTGTCTTGACGAGACTAAGAAAACAAATCCAAACAACCATACCGCAAATGTCTAGAAGTAGGTTTCCCAGTGGGACAAACATTGGTCCTATACCCCAGTATGGGCCTATATGGGTCTATATGGGCTGTATGGTACTTTTTCAAAAATTTCACCAATTCGCTCCGCGACACTTCCTATCATGTTTGTCTTGACGAGACTAAGAAAACAAATCCAAAGAACCATACCGCAAATGTCGAGAAGTAGGTTTCCCAGGATGGTGCTATACCCCCCATACCCCATATAGGCATTTTCCGTAATTTAGGATAAAGTCCGTGTTCCGTATTTTTTCAGGAAAAATTTTACATACACCCACCCTTGAACTAGGGGGAGATA
Organism: Hanleya hanleyi; assembly: GCA_036873755.1. Classification (NCBI taxonomy): domain Eukaryota; kingdom Metazoa; phylum Mollusca; class Polyplacophora; order Lepidopleurida; family Hanleyidae; genus Hanleya; species Hanleya hanleyi. The sequence continues at coordinate 89,918 of JAVTVY010030536.1, read as the reverse complement.
ACTCTATTGATAGGCCAGCCCCGTTAAGCCTGGCGACCTATATACCCCTCATACCCCTTATAGGTATTTTCCAGGATTTTTCGATAAAGTCCGTGCTCCGTTTTTTTTTTCAGGAAAAATTTTACATGCACCCACCCATGACTGGATGCCCCTTCACATAGGCTTCACATTGATACCTCATACAACTCGATCGGCCCATTAGGGGCTCCCCTAGATCCCAAAACGTCTATTTTCATACCCTTTTCCCGCAATTCCCTGTCTGCGCATGCGTAGAATGGTGACAACGCTCGAGCCACTAGTCCAGTCAGATGCTCCCTCACATAGGCTTCACATGGATACCTCATACAACTCCATCGGCCCATTAGGGGCTCCCCTAGATCCCAAAACGTCTATTTCCATACCCTTTTGCCACCGCGCATGCGCAGAATGGTGACAACGCCCGAGCCGCTAGTCCAGTCAAATGCCCCTTCACGAATGCTTCACATTGATACCTCATATGACCCCATTGGACCAATAGTGGCTCCCCTAGCTCCAAAACGTCTATTTTCATACCCTTTGGCCACCGCGCATGCGCAGAATGCCGATATTTCAACCCCACACCCAGCCCATCAGATGCCCCTTCACGAATGCTTCACTTTGATACCTCATACAACTCCATGGACCCATTAGTGGCTTCCCTAGCTCCAAAACGTCTATTTTCATACCCTTTGGCCACCGCGCATGCGCAGAATGACCCTATTTCAACCCCACACCCAGCCCATCAGATGCCCCTTTACGAATGCTTCACTTTGATACCTCATATGACCCCATTGGACCATTAGTGGCTCCCCTAGCTCCAAAACGTCTATTCTCATACCCTTTGGCCACCGCGCATGTGCAGATTGCCGATATTTCAATCCCACACCCAGCCCATCAGATGCCCCTTCACGAATGCTTCACATTGATACCTCATATGACCCCATTGGACCATTTGTGGTTCCCCTAGCTCCAAAACGGCTATTTTCATACCCTTTGGCCACCGCGCATGCGCAGAATACCGATATTTCAACCCCACACCCAGCCCCATCAGATGCCCCTTCACGAATGCTTCACTTTGATACCTCACTCGACCCAATCGGACCATTTTATCTAGGGACTCCGCGGAAGCTTTTTGCCGCGACCGCATCACCGCCAGGACCGCATCACCGTGGAAGAATACAAGGTCAAAGGTTGCCGGAACTATAGTGACCCACAGTTACCTCCCCCTAGATTGGAACTCTTCTGTGTTGGAGGTAGTTTCCCCCATCGATCACATGATCGTCATGTGATCAAGTTCCTCCTCAATCCTCCCCCGGGGGGAACAAAAAAGTAGGTCAATGGGACCCAATTTGCTGTTTACCTACTACTCGTGTATGCATTAAAGAATCCCGAATAACTTATCATAAATTCAGTTGTCAATTTGCTGTTCTCCAAGAACTCGCCGGCCGTTTGCTCGCTGACCGTTTCGACGAGTGTTGGATGCATTTGGGAATAGGATACGACGATTCACCACCGAAGAAAAGTAAATACACAAAAGAACATAATCCCATTTAAACTTGGCCTAAAGATATTGGTCGTACAATACGATCACTATTTCTCACCTGAAGTAGGCTATATCACGATCTCTACAGCTCAGAAAATCAGCCTGGAGAAAGATCAGATGTCGACCGTTGATAATAATGATCGATGTTGAGAACACTGTAGATTTCGTTGTGCACGACCGAATCACTGAGGCAGTACGCAGAGATCAGAGAGAGGTCACGCAACTGTAGTGCACCCGTCAAAATCGACAGACCGCTGGCATATTTAAAATCATCATACATTCTCCGCCATTCATTCGATATACGACGGTTAGAGAAAAGGTCATTATTCCTGAAACCATCACGGAAAATGTTGGAGGTGAGCAAACAAAAAAGCCAAACCCACCCAGATTTTTTTCTCTCTAATTTCCAGCCAGCAACTGATGAATGTCCGTGCATGCAGATATTTGACAAACCAGACGGTACTTTGTACTGATCACAGGTTGTGAATATATTGACCTATTTTATTGTGTGAACTATTCCGATTTCATTGCCATTGCTGTGGTCAAACCAGTACCACACAATCATATACATGTACAAATATAATTGCAAAGTTATCACCTAAAAGTGCTATTTTCTTTAATATGTAGGCCTTTGAGCAGCGAAAAACGCGTTGTAATATTTTATCCCAAAAGAATATGTAATACCTGGTACCTGCAGACAGGGGATAAAAAACTTCCTACCGTCGCTGATATATGAACAGCTACGACACGCGGCTTGCAACAAAGGGTAAATATTCAATAATTTCTGTTTGGGATTTTTGATTTGTATGTTTGCTATCATTTGCTAAATTGTACAGAATTATACTTGCACACACATGAGGTACCGCCTATTAACAACACACTGACATCTTCCTCCATTGCAGAGTGACAAAGTCAAATTTTATTGTTAATTTATATCATATTACCAGATCCCGATCCCGAAGGCCCATCATGGGTCCATCTCGGCCCCAAAATGTCCGGACTATTCTACTATGCTCTGACCGAGGATGCGCAGATAGACACCTGAAATCACGGGACACATAATGTGGCCTCTATTCGGAAATGGCCTTTGATCTTTATCTTGGAAGTGACTTTTGCCCCGGATGTGACGTCATCCGTGACTCCCACAGAAACCCACATTCTCCCCTCAAAACTCCAGTACGACAGAATTTACGCTTTCCCACTACTCACGGCGGCCAGAGATGGGGACATCTCGCCCGACACCATTACCGCTTAAGAGGTGGACAATTAACCTGGCCAAGATTTTTGTACGTGCAGGTCCACTGATATGAGCATAATCCCATGCAATTAGTTCGTCAGCCCAGACACAAAATTTGACTTGTCGGTACCATCTGATGGGCGGGCAAATTCTGATTATGCTTTTTCGAAAAGTCGGTGTTCAAGGATTTCATTTTGATGTGGTACACATGTGAGACTGGCAAGCAGATATTGTGCTGATTACCGCCCTTCATAGTGGAACACCTCTATTATTGTGATTAAAATGAATCAAGGCCATCAACATTTAGTGGATAGTTTCGTAATCGATGTCAAATTGAACACTGCTTAAGCAGTCTCAAGTTACCGGTACATTTAAGTTATCGAATAATCCGATTTTGTGGTTGCGATCAAGATGTTTACAGATATGTTTGACAACAACAGTTATTTTTCCCCTACCTGTCCCGAGAAAGAGAAAATTCCGTTCCCGCTAGTGAATTTTTTTCACTGGTTCTCCGAAACATAGAAACATTTGCAGCTAAAACTTTTTGTATGTATGGGCCAATTGTGGTCCATTATACATTCCACTTCGAACAGAGCATCACAACTAAGTTCAAAATGGCGACCATAACGGAATGATATAACTGTTTCGTTTTCGCAGTCCTTTTGTGCATTTTTTCGCTTTCTCTGTGTGAAAGTATCCAAAACTGTTTTAATTCACGCCAGAAAATTATGTTCTAATTAGTTGTTGGTTTTCCGAAGAAAATTGTATAAAGTAAAAAACAACTCGAAAATCAGACCGAAAATCTGAGTAAATACCGTACTTAAATTATGACGTCAATGTGACGTCACCAAAGCGGTTACATTCCCGATAGAGCTTGAACCGAAGATAGAGTGGCATTTTCTTAGCCTCAAAGATAACAAAACCATATTGAGACAGAATCGTCCCATCTCCCTTTCTTTAAAAGCCGGACAAAAAGTACCTTTGCCAAAATTGCGACAAAATACAACTAATTCGCTTCAATAAGCTTTCGTGGGCTATGGTACATCCTAAAATACACATACAAATAAGCAAAGTCACTCCGAATGTCGTAAGAAGTCGCATGTTGACAATCTCAAAATTTGGACAATTTATCTTATCAGCAGATGACATAATAAATTGTCGAATATTTGTGACTGTCAGCATGCGTCTTCTTACGTTAAAGAGTCCATGCTGATCTATGCAATGGACCAAGAATCTATAGTATTAAGCGTCAGATCCCACGTCCAATATTCACCCGTCGTCCATAACTGAATCTTGTTGGAAGAGACGCTTTCTTAAACTCTGGCTTAGGAAAGATGATTGAAGGGAAGTTAGGGAATGGGAAACTTTCAGGTAATATGATGTTCCTGGGTTAGTTCATCCAAACCCAAAAGTGAATTGTTTGTACAGAATGAATACAGACAATCCTGAGAAACGGACAGGGTTACGTTCGTCTTATGCATTGTTTCTGGGCATGTAGTTGTATTCATAAAACAAAACTGATTCAGATAAGATATGGTCAAAAATACGTTTCGGACAGCAGCTGTCTTAGAATCCATGAGGGAAAAAACATTGGTTTGGTTTAGATTTATTTGAAACTTTTGGCTGGATTCATACTATTATAGGTGACTTCAGTTGCGAATAGCGGGAATCGGTAACGTGAAATCGGTAGCAATTGTTAGATGCCCAACTAGGGGACGGGCCTTAAAATTTAAAGATGTCCTGCTTTCCACACAATTTACTCTGGCACATTTCATTAGAGAATTTACTCGTACCATAGTATGTTTCGTCATTAATTGGGAAACATGCAATGGAATTGCGGACCGAGATGGGAAAACACCTTTCGACAAGAGGGGATCTATCATCGAGAGGTTTATGGATAGGGTTTTTAAGGTAGAGAATAGGGTAGGAGAAATTCAGGATGAAATGGACAATATTTTTTGTTGGGTGGAGAAATTAACAGCAAAGGTATGGAGAGTACGGACTGAAATGCAGGGAATATTGACTGATATGAAACTGCACGGGAACGCGTAATTGGGGGCAGTAGTCATTGTGGTTTCTTCACATTGGGTTGGTGTCATAAGCTTGTTTTTTAGTTAATTTTGATGTTCATGGTGTCTTAAGGTTACTGTATCGGGTCGAAGCTTCAAAATCTTGATTTTTTTGGTCTTATACCAGAGTACACAGTCAAACTTACAAGTTGGGGAAGTAAGAAATTATGAAAACCACTGCATTGAGTAAAACACATGCATTTTTAAAACTCGAGCCATTCGTGGTGCAGTAGGTATGGCTCAATTAGGCGAACTTCGCGCAGCGTTTTTCTAGGTGCGTTTTGGCCGTTTTCTCCGTATAGTTCTTCGCCAAAATTTGGATTTTCCCCGTTCTAATTTCTCTCTTATTATTTGATGTATAAACATGCACTTTGGACACAATATTCCAATCATGTAGATCTTCTGAAAACTGCCTCAAATTTGAAAAGTTCGGCCCTGTTCATTAATTATTTATGACTTTTTACTTTCACCTTTGCACGACGCTAAAATAACTTCTGGGCCCTAACTAAAAACAACTAAGGCAACCTAGTTTTATTCAAATCGTAAAGTTCATTATTCCAAAAAAGCAAGTTTATTCGTTGAAAACTGAGAGAGTTATTAACGCGTGATTTTAAGGAGTATACTTTTCTAAATGTCATCATTTAACTTTAAATAAATCGATTCTTGTAATAAATTCGAGAAAGTTATTTATATAAATTCCTTGAATCAAGGGCTTTCAGAAAATGTATAGTTTGTATGGATACAAAAAAGCACTGCCCCTGTAATTGAGCAAAATTGTGATACGTACATGTACGCAACCTTAATTTACTTTGGCGACGTGATGTTTTTGTCTTGACAAGAAAACTGCGATACGTGTTGGGGGAGTGTGCCTGTTGAATTTGATGTTGATTAATTGTGTTGTATGTAATGAATAGCATGTGGTGTGTGAGCCTATTTTAATAACTGAACTGTGCCCGCCCTCTGTACATGTGTCTCGACAAATATATATAGGTTTATTGGTTTGGTGGGAAATTTACAGGTTTGTTTTTCTGGGTATTCTTCCATTTACCAGTTTTACCCCATGTTGAGCCGTTAACTCCATCGGACGTCCACGATGCTCATCCATTAACATCAGTTGAGTTGTTTGAGCTAATCTGTCATCACAGCTCCCGAGCTAGCGTATCTAATTCCGCATAAGCCGGTGCTAGGGGCCATGTGGATACTTCATTGTCTCCACATGAACAGCTGCAATAAAAGTGCGGCTGAGATACTAAAGCTACATCCGAGAATCCATCGAATTCTCGGGTCTGAATGTTAGGTGTCGGTCACATGGTTGCTTTCTAGTAGCCACACGTCGTCAATTTGTCCCACCTCTTGCATATCGCTCCAATCAGGGATGATGAACCAGGTGTTGGAACTGCAGTTTCTGTGATGATCGATGATGGATGATTTGGAGTTTTAGGCGGTCTGGGAAATGTCTTCAACTTGAGTTAAATGGATGTTGCTGAGTGGAAAGAGTCGTTATGATGGATTGAAGTGAATTATTGGATGGATGGGGAACAGGAGTGACAGTGGCGGGGCAGTTTATTTTGAGGACAGAGGTTTGGAGAGGTTTGTGGTCACAACTCTACTTGCGTCCTACACTTCAGATCAGCTGAAAGGTTAATGTTAGCGCACCAATGGCGCGCAAACGAAGTGCGCCAACACAAAGGTATAGCGCGCCAATGCCCATGATTATCGGCTGGCCATTGTTCTAACTCTGTTGAATGTAGTCCGTCGACATGACTGAACACAGGCCGCGCGCTATCAGCACGGTCAGACAATGGCTGGAAGCGAGCTGCTTTGTTAGCGAGCGATCGTTCACGCGACAGAGCTCAAGACAATCAGTTGGGAGCCCACGTGGCATTAATCGGCACGAATTTGTAAAAGGAAATAGATTTAAGATTTATTTTAATCATAAACACTGCTTGCAAAATGGATTGTAATTTGTGCTTCGTCGGACACCTGCTTTCAAAGTTGACCCAGACTTGCGCGTCTCACGGAATAGCTTTTCTGGTATTAAAGAATAGGTATTTGTTTATTGGAAGTTTCATCTTACGGCCGCTTCTCATACAGATGCGCAAGTTCAAGTCATTCGTTTTTATATATTCAAAATTCTTGCAAATTGTTTAATTATTATTTATAGCTGAAGTCCCTCCCTCCATCTCCGACATGAAAACCAACATTTCAAATGTGTTACTGTATACTTCCTGTCGAACAGTATAACGGATGTTATATTGTCAGCAAGAAAACAACACTGTAAAGATTAATAATCTCGTTAAGTTTGGCGTAAACAAGTGGAGAATATAAACATAACAGTGCATTCTCTCTCTGACGGGGTAAAGCGATATCCCGCTTTCGTCCAACAAAATGCGCGTCTGTGTCTCATTTGAAAAGAAATGAAATGGCATTAACTTATTGTTTATGTAGAAATCTCTGTTATTGTTTCTTTTTTGTTATTTAGCTGGAACGATGGATGTGTGGGCCATAAATGTTAATTCTTATTTCCTCATCGGAAGTTTCGTGTGCAACCTTTAACAGTCGGGCGGTAACGAATAAAGAGCATATACAATTGGAGCATTTGTCATTCTCTGTAAGGGGCTAATTGATCTTTTGAGTTTCTGTGTATATTTTGGTTAGGCGGTTGTAACAAGACAAGCCAAAGAGACAACTAGTCTGACCGAGCACTGCATGTTGCCCCGATTATGACCTCGACTCGCCGCGTGTCTGAATTTATACGAAGCTGTATTCATTTGAAATGTTACGTTCAACCGTTTTACTGACCGTTCTGAAAGAGGAGGCGGCCTTCGCAATTTGCACACACCAACGTTTTATGAATTCTGATAATATATTTATCTTTGGGGAAACTTTTGGTAATGAAGATTATTCGTAGTCTCAACCGAATGTCCACAAGACGGCCGAGTTTCCTTGGAGCGCAAACAAAAAATAATAGATAATCATTTACAGCATTCTTATTGAAGTCAAATATTCTATATATTTGTTTAATTACTTAGCCAGTAATTTAAACTGTAGAATAGATTGTGTTCTTGCCGTACACCGCTAGAGGGGAACTCTTTGAAAACAATTCAGTGTTAAGCGGTGACGGCTGTTAGCGCGCAATCCGCCAACGGGGAGCCTTTGTTTACCGCCGACATGCTCACAATGGTTCAGTGGTTTGACCGGACTATATTCTACCGGCACGTGGCGGCAACGGTCACATCATGGGGGGTGTAATAAGTCTTGGTGATTAGGCCAGCATGTTGGCGCGCTAACGGTGCGTAAACACTGTTCACTAATTGGAAGTTTAAGCTGATCTGAAGTGTAGCTATGTGAGACTTGGTCTGGCATGTTACCTGCGTCCTTGCTATGGGAGCTCCGGTTTGGCATGTTACCTGTGTCCTTGCAATGGGAGCCCCGGTCTGGCATGTTACCTATGTCCTTGCTATGCGAGACTTGGTCTGGCATGTTACCTGCGTCCTTGCTATGGGAGCCCCGGTCTGGCATGTCACCTGCGTCCTTGCTATGTGAGACTTGGTCTGGCATGTTACCTGCGTCCTTGCTATGGGAGCCCCGGTCTGGCATGTTACCTGCGTCCTTGCTATGAGAGCCCCGGTCTGGCATGTTACCTATGTCCTTGCTATGTGAGACTTGGCCTGGCATGTTACCTGCGTCCTTGCTATGGGAGCTCCGGTATGGCATGTTACCTGCGTCCTTGCTATGGGAGCTCCGGTCTGGCATGTTACCTTTGTCCTTGCTATGTGAGACTTGGTCTGGCATGTTACCTGCGTCCTTGCTATGGGAGCCCCGGTCTGGCATGTTACCTATGTCCTTGCTATGTGAGACTTCGTCTGGCATGTTACCTGCGTCATTGCTATGGGAGCCCCGGTCTGGCATGGTACCTATGTCCTTGCTATGTGGAACTTGGTTTGGCATGTTACCTGTGTCCTTGCTATGGGAGCCCCGGTCTGGCATGTTACCTATGTCCTTGCTATGTGAGACTTGGCAACACAATATATCGACAGCATATAGGTATTCCAATGGGTACTAATTGTGCACCCCTATTGGCTGACCTATAGCTGTTCTCTTATGAATATGACTATATGCAGGCGCTTTCAAAAACCGATCCATTCAAATTACAAGCGTCTAGTCCGTCATTCATAATCCAGCCGTCGTCATTCATAACCCGTTCCTTCTCATTCACCAAACGCTATATAGACGATCTTCTCGCTGTGGATAATCGCTATATAAATGACGCAGTGAAGTATATATCCACCTTCACTGGATTTGAACGAAACTACAGATAACCCTACAGGCACATCGTATTTAGACCTATACCCCTATAAAAATGAAGCGGGCCTTCTCTCTCGTCGACTGTAGGACAAAAGAGATGATTACAATTTCGACATCGTAAACTATCACTTTCTGGGCAGTAATATTCCAGTGGGACCTGCATATGGCGTATACATATCACGTCTAGTAGTATTTGCTAGATCCTGTGTTAAATGTGACGATTTTAATCAACGTCACAAAACATTGTTGCAGAAACTTATAAAACAGGGCTACACCACCAAGCGCCTCCACTCAAAGTTTCTCAAATTTGGCGATGCATATCGCATGCTGATAGCAAAATACGAGCGTAGCGTGCAAGATCTATGGCGTTACGCTTCGTAACTTGTGTCTAATTCCGCTTAACCCGGGGCTAGGGGCCGTATGAACCCATGTACTTCAAGATCCTCATGGTACTCATATGAACAGTCCCAATCAAAGCGTGACTGAAATACATCATTCTTTAGATGACGACTTTACAACGAATATTATGGATTAAGAATACAGATCAGCGATACGGATTTGATATTTTTGGAACATCATGATGTCTTGCCGGCATCATTGGAAACTGTTGACCGCTTCTCTCTTGCAGGAAACAAGCCTATGTTTATGTATACTATGATTGTCTTTTTGAATTTGGAGATAATACTGTTATAGCGAATATGGAATAGGTCTTTGGATTATGGACGCGGATATTCTCTAATGGACGATGGCTGAATTATGAATGACGGACCAGACGCTTGTAATTGGTCTGGCATGTTACCTGCGTCCTTGCTATGGGAACTCCGGTCTGGCATGTTACTTATGTCCTTGCTATGTGGGACTTGGTCTGGCATGTCACATGCGTCCTTGCTATGGGGTCCCCGGTCTGGCATGTTACCTGCGTCCTTGCTATGGGAGCTCCGGTCTGGCATGTTACTTATGTCCTTGCTATGTGAGTCTTGGTCTGGCATGTTACCTGCGTCCTTGCTATGGGAGCTCCGGTCTGGCATGTTACTTATGTCCTTGCTATGTGAGACTTGGTCTGGCATGTTACCTGTGTGCTTGCCATAGGAGCCCCGGTCTGGCATGTGACGTGTGTCCTCGCTATGTGAGACTTCGTCTGGCATGTCACCTGCGTCCTTGCTATGGGGGCCCCGGTCTGGCATGTTACCTGTGTCCTTGCCATAGGAGCCCCGGTTGCTGAGTGGAAAGAGTCGTTATGATGGATTGGAGTGAATTATTGGCTGGATGGGGAACAGGAGTGACAGTGGCGGGGCAGTTCATTTTGAGGACAGAGGTTTGGAGAGGTTTGTGGTCACAACTCTACTTGCGTCCTTGCTATGTGAGACTTGGTCTGGCATGTTACCTGCGTCCTTGCTATGGGAGCTCCGGTTTGGCATGTTACCTGTGTCCTTGCAATGGGAGCCCCTGTCTGGCATGTTACTTATGTCCTTGCTATGTGAGACTTGGTCTGGCATGTCACCTGCGTCCTTGCTATGGGAGCTCCGGTCTGGCATGTTACTTGCGTCCTTGCTATGTGAGACTTGGTCTGGCATGTTACCTGCGTCCTTGCTATGGGAGCTCCGGTTTGGCATGTTACCTGTGTCCTTGCAATGGGAGCCCCTGTCTGGCATGTTACTTATGTCCTTGCTATGTGAGACTTGGTCTGGCATGTCACCTGCGTCCTTGCTATGGGAGCTCCGGTCTGGCATATTACTTATGTCCTTGCTATGTGAGACTTGGTCTGGCATGTCACCTGCGTCCTTGCTATGGGAGCTCCGGTCTGGCATTTTACTTATGTCCTTGCTATGTGAGACTTGGCCTGGCATGTTACCTGTGTCCTTGCCATAGGAGCCCCGGTCTGGCATGTTACCTGTGTCTTTGCTATGTGGGACTTGGTCTGGCATGTTAACTGCGTCCTTGCTATGGGAGCTCCGGTCTGGCATGTTACTTATGTCCTTGCTATGTGAGACTTGGTCTGGCATGTTACCTGCGTTCTTGCTATGGGAGCTCTGGTCTGGCATGTTACTTATGTCCTTGCTATGTTTAGACTTGGTCTGGCATGTTACCTGCGTCCTTACTATGGGTGTTCTGGTCTGGCATGTTACTTATGTCCTTGCTATGTGAGACTTGGTCTGGCATGTTACCTGTGTCCTTGCCATAGGAGCCCCAGTCTGAAAGGTTACCTGTGTCTGTCATTCAGGTGTCACATCTTTTAATGGGTATCTTGTCCATCGAATCACGTGGATTGGATATTTTAGACTTGTACAAGTGAGGAGGAATCGTGTTATGCAACTTTATGATGGCTTTTATTGGAACATTTTAGTTATGGTACGGTTCATGATGTTTCTCAGGTTTCTATCTTAGATTACAACTCGGAACGGGGGCATGTTAGAATTAGATTTATGATTGGCTGTCAGCTGCAAATATGCCCTTCTCAAAAGCTAAAGGGAAAAGAGTGTTGTAGGAATGTGTTTTCAACAATCGCGTTCGTCACTAGTTCTGTTTAGTTGACTGCAGGTTATATGAAGTGGTCTCCCTTGGTATAAAAGAGCGCCCTTCTAGCGAATTGCGTGCAGCTGGCGGGAGAAGTCGAATAATATATAGCATGAACTGGGAACAGAGCGGACTGGAGTCGGCCCGCCCAGTTATACTTTTTACATCGATCTGAAATCAAAAATAGCCGCCCTAGAGGTTAGTGAAATTCTTGATCTACATAAATTTTAGAGTTAACTTAGATTAGTTTCCAAGAATGGAGCCAAAATGACCACAAACTCAAAATTTGGTACTTAAGCCTAATGTCACAATAATTAATATATTACTAGATTCCCTCAGCCTCTTTGTCTTTATAATAATGTAATAGGTACGGATTTCTCGAATATTTACACTAACGTTACGGAGCATAAATTTGCTAAGAACTGCAGGTTTGAAACATAAAGAGTGGTATTGTATTCCTCTTCTTATATCCACCGTCCATTCAAACCAAAGCATGATCCGTAAATCTTTTTTTGTCCAATCTTACTGTTAACAGAGCAAAACAGCATATTCACTCGAACAAGGCTTGCTCAACAGCCGACAAATATTGGTAAGGGCGATTCATTTTTAGCCGTAGAATTGACAATGAATTTTAAACAATTTCTCAAATGTATTTTCATCTACCAGTGAACAAATTTGAAGTTGGGAATTCATTGTCAACTAAATATGAATCGCCCTTACCAATATGTGTATGGTAACCTTTCTTTTCCCGTATTTTACAAGGGCTTATTCCATATTGCGTATAATATGAATTGACCCAAAGTGACAGCCTGATTGTAAACTTTTCATTTATTGTTGGGTTACATGTTTGCACGCTCAATATTTAACGCGGGTGGTTGGGTGGGTTCAGGTTCCTGTTGCTTCAATGTATTTTGCTGAGAAGCAACAGGAACTTGATAATGTGATGTCTAGCACTGTAATATCACTTGTCTTTATTGCACCATGTGAGCGTCCTGTCTGTGTCTTGTGCGCTGTGTTTTATAGGGTGGATGGAGGGTGTCTGGTTCCATGCTGTTTCAAAGATTTCTTCTTTGCACTGCACATACAATATCATTTACTTCAGGCATAGGTTTTTCAGTAATTTCCAAAATACTCTGTTACAACTACTCGGTTCACTGATACCTTAAATCTAGTGCCACCAATGTTATACAAACTTTTCCAAACACTGCATATCTACATTTTCGGTAAAATACAACAGATAGTGCATCATACGGGTGTGATATCACGATTTGCCACCTTCATTGTGAACATCATCATACTCGAGATGACAAATGATGATATCACACTCTGTATAATATGTGATTAGGGTTAGCAACTACTTTTCCACGATGGTGCATTGTCTTGATTGAATGGAAATCTAGACTTGAATTATTTGTGGCTTTGTTCGTTCACTCTTCTTCGTGCCCTTTGTCTCTTCCATCCACTGCATGTACTCTATTTAAGACCACACCAACACCTGGTGGTAAGGTAACATTGAAAACTTCGCCTGGACCTCGCATGTGGCTTGCAATCGCCCGCGATGATTTAGCGCTCCGCTCTGGCCATATATTCGTGCGGTCTTACATTAAGGTTAGGGAAGATTCCTCCCCTTACATTCGCGTTCTCTCGAGATTCTACAGAGTTCCCAGAAGGCATTTCCTGTGAAAACATCTTAGCGTATTTGCGTTTTTTAGTCCGCTGCCTATCCGACGAAAATATTTCGTATTCTACACATAAACGGACAAAAATGTCTAATTATCACGCTAAAATGCATTGAATCTGTGTACTGCATGGTTATGCCTTTGCTACGTTATGATGAGGCAGGTCTATTTAATTCACTGTTTTAATGAAAACCATGGACCGCTTCTCTCTTGCAGGATATTAGCTAATATTTTATTAAATAAAGTATTTCGTTTATCGATGCAGACATTCTTCATGAACGACAATTGGCTACTGAAGGTTGGATCCGATGCTAATATTATTATGTTTGTTCTGTTTCAGTGGAGCTCGTAGCATCTGCAAACGCTGCCGGTGTTGGTATGGCGGTCGTAGGCGTAATACTTCTTTCTATTATTGGTTACAAGATCATGTATGTTGTGATTTTCCTGACGACTGTACTAGGATATCTCCTCTTATGGTTAACTGTGGTCTACAGCAATTTCTTCAGGAGCTGGCCAAGTTTGATGTGCATAGCCCAGTTCATCTCTTGTAAGTCTGTTTAAAGCCCAAAGAATCAGCATAATATTATGAAATAGATTTTCATCAAAATATTTGTATATCCCAATAAATTAGGTTGGGTCCACTTGAGAAAAAGAAACTTGGAACTCAGCAAATTACACTAGAATGCAAACTATTCTTCATGTTGTGTTCTGTTTAATAAGAAATCATAGATCGCAGCGGAGGAACCGCATCTCAGTATAATGACTACCATTCTGTTCCATTTCTGTTTCAGCTGCAGCAAACGAAACGGAAATGTGTGTTTTTCTGTCCATTGGAGCTGGTAATTTCGACGAGAAGAACGTGGGGAAAATAACGGGATTGTACATCGCAGTATTTGGGTCTGGAAAGATTTTCCATGCCTTCTTGTACCAGTGTTTCTTCCAGGAAAAACAGGAGCTGAATTCATTTTTCTTGACATTATTGATTATAAATGTAATTTTGCTTCCAATTTCATTCTTTTTTAATAAGCCTTACGCTAAGGAGGACGGATTAGAGGAGACTTTGCTTTCAGATCCGACTTCAAGAAATGATGAAGAAAATACAATAGGAAAATCTGGAATCGGTTCGAATTTAAATTCTACAAACTCTGTCAGAGACATGCTGAAATCGTTGTACTTTCAGTTGATGATATGGCCATCAGCAGTATTCCTCTCTTGTGCATTCACATTTCTGAATAATGTAACTACATTGGCCGCATCAACAAACCTAAAGCAACCGCTAAACCTAGTTTATGTGATAACAATATCTTTAGTTGCATGTAGGATTTCTTTTGGCGTCATATACGACAGTTTTCGTTCGATGAGATGCGGATTGTACTTACTTCTCCTTTGCTATGTCTCTTTTATGGTTGCCATGGTTATTGGGATTACCAGTCTGAACAACATCACAGTGTATGTAACTACTCTTCTTTGCGGGGTTGGCATGGGTGGGGCATTTGTGCTACCATTAATGATGCTATCAACTGAATTTGGGATACAACACTATCCTATCATTTCAGGGGTCTTTGTTTCATTAGTCGCAGTGCTAACTCTTATGATACAGTCCATAGTTGGACTCCTGTACGACCATGCTAAATATCAGCAAAATTCGAGTGATATATTTTGCAACGGACCTAGCTGTTTTCTCTGGACCTTTGTATTGCTTCTTTCTGTAACCGCGGTTGTCACCGTGTGCGAAGCTGTGAACTTTATGTATACCATATGTTTTCGACAAGCTCAGTTACCAATAAAATAGAGCGCGAGGTTGATTTTGGAAGTTTTTGCTAGATTTTTAGGGCTTTATTCTGTGGGATTCTGATATATGCAGCAGAATATAATCATTTTGTTTTTCACCACAGAATAATTTTGATATTAGTAACTGAATATATAATACACCCAGAACAGAATGAGGGTTTGAGTGTAGCCGTTACAATAAGTACCGTATACTCCATCACATTTTCGATATCCCATAAATGGAATTTCAAAGAAACGACAGTGCCTCACGGGATTCCTTCTACTTTTAAAACATTTGATTGGTCAATTCAAATTTTCAAATGAAAATCCCGCATATTCATTGGTCTGTGAAGAAAATTTAAACAAAATCCAGCCAATCACAGAGTGTCTGTAGAGGATCATTGTATTGAATTGTATTGTATTGAATGTTGACTGATCCTGTCCAGTTATTTATCATGCGCTGTTTATTAGTGCTTTTGCGGATTCCTAGCTTGCTCTCCTTTTTAACTGAACCTTTTCTATTTTGTTTTGTCTTTCGCCTCTGGAAATGTCGATGGAAATAAACACCAGGGAAACTGAAGAGACTGCAGTTAGAAGTATTTGATGTATTTGAGTCGTGAAAGATTTTCCCTAGTTTCTTGTACAAGAGTTTCTTTAAAAAAAACAAGATCCACGGTTTCCCTGTTTGTTCCATTGTTTCACTTCATTTCATAATCCTCAAACTTAAAGATCAGAGAAAGTTCTTCTAATAGAAACAAGGCCGGTAATTACAGAGCCTGAACATGATTTGGCTTCCAGCAATCCACTACCCATGACAACAATGCTTAAAATGTGATGTATATGATGCTTTGGCCTTCTGCACTTCCCTCACTGTTTTTGTCTACATGAACTGAGCCCCGCATTTCCTTAGTTGAGTTACTTCCCATTTTGACCCTATCATATACACAGCCAGAAAAACGGTGTTGGCCCAACACCATTTTTTAGTGTTGAGGCCAGTTCAACACCAATAAGTAGTGCTGAGAAACGGTGTTGACATAATTCAACACCAAAATGTGGTGTTGAGGCCAGTTCAACACCAAAAAACGGTGTTGAGAAAATGGTGTTGACCCAATCCAACACTGAAAAATGGTGTCGAGACCAGTTGAACACCAAAAAACGGTGTTGAAAGAATGGTGTTGAAAATGTAACACTGAAAAATGGTGTTAGACCAGTTCAACACCAAAAAACAGTGTTAAGAAAAGGGGGTGTTTCGACACCATTTTAACGCCAAAAATGGTGTTAAGAGAATGGTGTTAAAATTCCAACATTGAAAAAAAACAAGGGTTATGTGAAATCCGGCAGGCTCGCCGTTTTGGTTTACGCCAATAAGAATGTTACCAACTACAAATTGATATTTGAATTTACTTCAATTTCAAAATTTCAAATTTCAATTTAAGAAAAATGCAATTTGAATTGCCAGCCCTTATAAAAAAAATACCATGGTTTACAAGAATGGCTTAGAAACCGGTAAAGTTAAACAAATGATATTTACCAAATGTACTGATTGTAATTTGTATAAGCATGCCAATAGCGCCACGTGGTGCGAGGCAGGAGAGAAATGTTGAACTCTGAACAGTTATATATTCGGTACTCTGAACGCTTGGCCTAGGACAAAAGACATTCTTATTTTCCTGGCTGGAATCAGTGAGGCTTATAACATGTCTAATTGTGATCTCTGCATTAATTATGGGGATTATAAACAAGGAAAGAGTCTCCCCGTAGTTCCCGGAAATATGAAGTTCAACTCCGCAAACTTTGACCCTGCAGAGCTACGGCGTTGGCCTTGCTTCGATGAGAAGACGTCTCACGAATAGACTGGCTGCCGACTTAGCATGCTGTGCATGCGGTTCAGTACCGCATGACAAGATTTTTGTAGCTGTCAATATATAGTCAAAATATAGTTTTGAATATCCCTAAAATATGCATATATGCGGCAAAACTAGCTGCCTGGCGAATAGAAAAGGGAAATGTGCGGATAGCTGACAGTCAACATGTGCTTCAAAGCTTTATACGATTTTTCCTACATTTGAAGCGAATACGGAATTCTCAACTTTAATACAGGGGTATTTCTTTCAAAACTATTTGTCAGTTCAGTAGTTCAAGTTGCCGAATAAATCCTTCGTCGGATTTCGACTTGTCAGACAAGAACAACACGTACACTAGTCAGGCTGACATTACGTCGCCGGGAAAGCCGATATATAGATTGATTTTTGTACGTCTTATTTTATCGAATAGGCTGTTTTTCCATGCACTGAATATGTCCTCTAATGTTCGAACATTCAAATCTAATAAAGCTTCGTATGAAATTCCCTATTTTATTTTGTGTTTATCTGCGGTGATCAGTCAGGCTATTCGCCTCTTTCTCATGTGTCGATCACATGACCTGCTGGGTGAGTTCCGGTCGTTTGACGTCGTAAGATTTGCATGGAGCATGCTAGTTTTTCGTTGACAGCGTCTGTTCCATATGAGTGAAAATTATACAACTTGTCTTGCTTGAAAGCTATAGTGCACTTCTGAAATATTATCTACCGGAATCAAACTGCAAAACTTCGTTTTAAAAATAATTCTCATTGACTTCAATGTTATTTTCGCGACCGTCAAATCTCCCGCAGGTTACCTCCCATAAGATAAGATAAGATAATTCTTTATTGTACAAGCGTCAATGACTGATAGAGTACAAAATTCACATAACTATAACAACAGGTCAATTAATTCTAAACTTATATCATATATATCATATTCCCATATGCCGTCGGCCGGAACTCACCCAAAATGTACCACGTGACTGCACTTGTGCATCTCCCGAATTGTTGCTATACTTCGTTGATTTCCGTTTTCTTCCCGAATGGCTGATCGATGCCGTGAGAGATCGAAAACGAGGCTTGTCATTACAACACTCACAATCATGGCGGAAGATCTGCGAACTGTAGTGAGACTAGTTACTCCATGCAGTTCTCTATCGAACGACAGAATGGGGATTATTGTTCGCGGAGTGAGATTCTAGCATTAATTTAGGGTTCCTAACTCAGCAAATTGTTGACACTCGTTGCTCGAGTCTCCCGTTGAGCAGCACAGTGAGTCCAAGGTTGAAGAGCCCAAGATTAACAACAACAACAACAACGACAGAGACGTCTCAAAGCCCCCATGAAGTCATTCAACAATGAAGTCGAGGCTTGCTTCGTTCTTTTCACCTTGTAATTATCACTTTTAAAAGTTGAAAAGTCCAACCACCTCCATAAAAGACACTGGTTGGACAATTTCGACATCAAGTATCTCGATAACCGTCCACGAATAAGTTGACTGAACTATGCCACCATGGCATGCAAGCTAGCTGTCTACGAATTTTTCAACGAGGATAATATTATCAGTAGGTCGCGGGATGAGCTCAACAATGATTCCTGGGACTTCGAATTCATATGCGAGTTGAAATGGCCACAGCGCAATACGATAGTTGTTCCAGCCAAAGTTTTGAGATTCAGTGGTAAGTACTGTAATAAATAAAATTATGTCATTCCGAGTGTTATTTATGTTAAATGTATCACTTGATATCTCATTTTTGTTTACCACTTTTTGGGACCGCAATGTTATAAGTGCTATCTTAGATAGCTCCGGTTCAACATTTTAACATGGCTGGTATAGAATTCAGCCCCCCCCCCCCCCTTTTCAAATGTGCTCCACGGCTCCTGTAACCAATTTGATTCATAGCATGAATAAGAGGGGGATCACATTAGGCATGTTATTAAGATTAAGTTATGTGATACATGTATTTCACTATTTCAGACAAGCGTCCCGAGCTGAAGTCCATACTGGACAGACTTCTGGATGGAGAGGATATATCTTTTGGGACCGCAATGTTATGAGTCCTATCTTAGATAGCTCCGGTTCGACATTTAACATGGCTGGTATAGAATTCAGCCCCCCCTTTTCAAATTAAGCATGTTGTTAAGATTAAGTTATGTGATATTTCACTATTTCAGACAAGCGTCCCGAGCTGAAGTCCATACTGGACAGACTTCTGGATGGAGAGGATCTATCCGACATTACGAAATCCCTTGGTAGTCTGGGAAGAGAACAGAGAGGCAAACGAACGATATCCACAAGACAATCCTCCAGTTCCGAAGATGAGGTAATTCTATAGCAAGTGAAAAATCAGCTCAAATCAAGTTAAGCTATATGTAGTAAGCAGTGCCACCAAACGAAGTCTACAATTAAATTTGGCTGAGGGTCGCTGTTTGCGAAACCGCAAAAACATTGCGAAACTGATCAAAGCACCAACGTGCTGAAAATGCCTCTGCACATATTTGTTTTTGATGACTGCAACAATCTGTTGTATCCACAAAGTTAATGAGTAACTTCCGCATAATTATAGATATATAACTTTCCTTCAATGGATGTGTTTTCGCCACCACACACCGCAGAAGAATTTCGATTGCGGAACTGGATAACTATCTGTATGTTTGATTTTCAGGGGCCGCGGAGCTGGGGGGGGGGGGTGTCAGTCCAACATTTAACTTGACCGGTATAGAGTTTAGCGAATATGTGTCAAGTTTGCAATATCTTTTAGATCAAATATATTTATTGTTTACAGATCAATAGCACAATCATACAATATTATACATATATGATCCCAATGAGGTAAATATGTTTTATGTACTAGAGAAAAACAATATTTGCCGAGGCCAAGGGTTCCCACACAAGAGGAAGTAACTCAAATCGTATATTGAGTAGATCACCTCCCTTGTCGTATCATGGTCGTGATAGTGTTAGAGTAATGTAAATCTCTAGTTTTCAACTCTTCCAATACAAAGGGAAGTAACTATAGCGTTTACTCTCATTAATCATACTCATGTCCTGGTTTCATTTAGAATATTTGTTTGGGGGCCTTTTGGGACATTTTCTTTGAAAAGAAGTGAAGCCAAAGTACTCAAAATGTAGTGTATTTGAAAGAACTTGGAATATTTCAAAAGGAATAAAGAATTAATCATTTATTTTTTGTGAAAGGCCTACATGGATTCCTGTTTTTGTTTGACTTTATCCTTCTTGTCGACCAAAACTGAAATACAACCATCACCACTTCCTGCCTCCTACATATTAGGTTTACAAATTCTTATGTTGATTCCTTTTCTTTTCCAGAGGTAATCCAGCAGTACCATCCCAGCAAGACGACATCTGATATCCATTACTACATGAGGGAGAAACTGAACAACTCGGCGAAGAATTTCATCAGGAAACAGAAAAAAGCTCAACAGTAGATATGTGATATGATACGGCTTATTATAGCATTGGACACACCGGTTCTCGTCAGATCACCAAAGTTAAGCAACGTTAAGCTCGGTCAATACTTGGATGGGTGACCGGGCACTATACTGGCTGGGCTGATCAGTGTCCAGGGTAATAGGAACTGTGAGCACTCTCGCGTTCTGGCACATGTAGGCACCGTCATGATATGACTGAAACAAGGTTGAAAACGACGTTAAACCCTACTTCTTTCTCTATCTACACCTAGTTAACATACTAGTATACGGAACCAAATTGACAGCTGTATGCTATGTTTGCATGAGGTCTTATTAAACCTTTATAAATCACTTCAACTGCTTTAGTTTCTTGAGCATTCAGTCTCTTCCACTCATCTAATGTGAACGCGAATTTATTCCAGTACAATACCAGATTAATACCATGGTACAAACCACTACGTTTTTGGTCATTTTTATCATCGTTTTACCATTTACCGTATGCAGTTTATCACAGTACATGTACCATGTAAAGCCATTGAACCTGTAAAGCCATGGTACATGTACTGTGGCAATAGCACGGTACCATGGTAGAGCCATACTACATGTAGCATGGTAAAACCATGGTTCTATGGAAAAACTATGGTACATGTACCATGGTAAAACCATGGTTCTTTGGTTGAACTAGGGTACTAGTGTTCGGTTTGTTCTTTTCTGTGCAAGAGAAAGTAAGCTTGCTCAACAGTGAAACTTTGCACAGTAGCTAAACTTTCACACTGCATTGAATGCCCTTCATCTGTCCATACTGGAGATTTATATTGGTCATGGGAAAGGGATCGCAAGTTCACACTAAGCCGATGGGATCAAGTGTGGCCGTGGCCTCTAGTTATACATGAGTGTCATAATGTCATACAATGAAATATTACAGATTGTGTTTTATAATATATGTTCTTTATCTATCAATCTTGTTTTGGTTTTTCATTCACCTCAATTGAAACACCCTTTTCATTTGCTGATCGATCAGTTTTGATGCGGACAACACCAAATAACAGCGTTAACTAACACCAATAAATGGTGTTGAAGCTGGCTCAACACCATTTTTTAGTGTTGACTGACAAGTGCTGATGCTGGCTCAACACCAATTAACAGTGTTAACTAACACCAATAAATGGTGTTGAAATCGGCTCAACACCATTTTTTAGTGTTGACTGACGAGTGCGGATGCTGACTCAACACCAATTAACAGTGTTAACTAACACCAGCTCAACACCAATTAACAGTGTTAACTAACACCAATAAATGGTGTTGAAGCTGGCTCAACACCATTTTTTAGTGTTGACTGACAAGTGCTGATGCTGGCTCAACACCGAATAACGGTGTTAACTAACACCAAATAACGGTGTTAACTAACATCAATAAATGGTGTTGGGGCAATATGGTGTAGGCCCTAACTCAACACTGTTGTTTTTAGTGTTAATTAACACCATTTTTCTGACTGTGTACCATGTATATTCCACAGGAGTTGAATGGGGAACCCGTCAGTGATGTCATCTTAAATTCTCAGCCCCGTCTTTGCAGTTCCTCTGATGCAACTTTTTACAAAAATATCTTGCCTACGAACATATATTGCTGAGAAACAGGCAACCGCTGTCCCAATACACAAGAAGGGAAACAAAAATAATGTATCTAATTACAGGCCAATTTCCTTAACTAGCAACCCGAGTAAAACTTTTGAGAAGTGTGATTTTAAATATCTTTTTAAGTTTCTCATAGAAAATAACATCTTGTCCAACCTTCAATGTGGTTTTTACCCGGTGACAGTACGGTCTACCAATTAACAGACATTTACAATTCTATAAGTAAAGCTCTAGATGAAGGTAAAGAGACCCGAGCTGTATTTTGTGATATCACCAAAGCTTTTGACAGGGTATGACACAAATGACTAACCCGAAAGTAGCCTTCTCGGTTGGTTCCGTGATTATCTGTCCGACAAACAACAAATGGTTGTGATAGATGGCAAGCTCAGAACCAAGGCACATCATGGCTGGTGTTCCTCAAAGCTCTGTTCTTGGACCATTGCTCTTCCTCATCTATAATAACGATATTATCACCGATATCAAATGCAATATAAGGCTGTTCGCGGATGACACATCATTGTATAAAACAGATGAAAACCCCATCATCGCTGTCAATATGTTTAAAACGAAAACGTTCATAAAGTTAGACCGCGGTTCGCAGTTCGTTATTCGGGACCAGTCATTCAGCGACTCATAACAGCGCCCCTAACAGCGCCCCCTGGCGTCAGATTTGGGATATGAATATGCAAAGATATAGAGCATGACATTCTCTCTTGCTATACAGAGTTTGGAGTTCAAAGTACTCATAATAAAAAATACAGATTTCCATATCTGAGGAAATAATTGCTGGTCTCCTCGAATAATGAACTGCGAACTGCGAACCGCGGTCTAACTTTATGAACGTCAAACGAAACCATTACTATTCTCACTGAAAAACACCCCCAGACCAATACCCCCCTCCCCCTTAGGGATTGATTTATGTTCAACTATCTTTTTTTTCATAGAATCACAGGTGATCTGATTAATAAGTAGACAATACAGTTGGTGGCCAGTATCATATACCAAAGTGTTCCCCAAACCTTGTTGAATGTGAATATGACACCCCTTTGAACAAACAATGTAAATTGGGGAATATAATTACAGAAACGAAGCATCTTGGTAATGCCAGCAAAAGTAAATAAAGAATAAACACACACTCTTGAAAGATGGTCCTAAAAATTGTATGAAATCACCGCTACAACAAAGACTATGACAGAAAAGAAAATCCCATTGGAAAGTATTTTAAAAGATTTTTTCATCATTTACTATGTCAACATATTTGTCCAAGTCAATGATAATTCGTGTCAGCCAATATGAAGGGCAGTCCAAACTGTGTGGAGTTATCCAAGACAGACCTGTGTGTCACATCCCTGTCAACAACCTGTGTTAGTTTGAAAAGCTAAAACCAGTTGGTGAAGTCAGTGAGGGAAATGCCTTGGATTCTTTCTACTCAATCCCCAACTGCCTATTGCGGTCCATTCATTCACAGCCGTTCTGATTGTGCCTGGTTCTAAAAGAAGCTGCATAATTAATTGCCAATCGACACATATCTGTGATTTGATTCACATGTCAGGTACACAAAATTTCTAGACTAAGACAATTACCGATAAAGTAAAAAGATATTTAAAAATACTTTCGAAAACATTTTTCATATCTAACATAGTCTTTGTTATAGCACATACTATATAGAATTTTCCTGACTGCTTCTCAATATTGTGTGTTTAATATTGATGTACTTCTGCTGGCAGTCCTATGAAACATTGTTTTTGGGGGATTTTCATTTATGTATATACACATGTCAAACATGTTATGGTGGGATTCTCCATGGAACAAGGAACATTTTGATGTATGCCATTACTATATTCAAGCAGAATACATCAAAGAAGAGACTCTTTGCTATGAAACAATTTTCAAAACGTTGCCCCTACATCAGCCACTTTACATAGCAAATTTACCACTCTATGACGTCAGTGATCATAACAACTTGGCCCAACATTTCATTTGGGTTGTACAATGGCTCTTGGGGGAGCAGGGCGTGTCGGTTAGCTCCTCTCGCAGTGGACAACTTTTGCGTCTACCAATGCCCATAAATACTGAATAGATGCCTAGTAAGAAAGATAAAACTCCTAGAAAAGAGAAACTGAAAGACAGTGATAAAGGGAAAGTCAGTCCTCCTGGGCCTCAAGGAAGACTAGCCTGTGTGCTAATTGGGCCACCCAGTTTAAATAAAGTATTTATTATTATTA
Organism: Hanleya hanleyi; assembly: GCA_036873755.1. Lineage (NCBI taxonomy): Eukaryota > Metazoa > Mollusca > Polyplacophora > Lepidopleurida > Hanleyidae > Hanleya > Hanleya hanleyi. The sequence continues at coordinate 65,648 of JAVTVY010030536.1, read as the reverse complement.
TTATTATTATTATTAAACAAAAACGTTGACAACTTACTATTGAAAAGCAACAGGGACTCACGGGTCCGAGTAAACATGGCCGACGCTGAAAAGGAAAATACAACGGAAGTTTCAAACAGTGATTTGAATGAAATGATTCTAAGAAAAGAGGTCCAGTCGTTCCGACGAGAAGTTAAAGATGAAATAAAGGAAAAACTGGAGCCGATAGCTCAGCTGGCCAAACACAATTCCGAGAGATTGGACGGTTTGGGGACAAGTATGTCGACAAAACACAGGTAAATGACTTATTGAAACGTATCGATCAGTTGGAGAGAACCGTTGTGCAGTTGGAAAAAAACATTACCACGACCGAATATATAATTTATTATTTTTCGGAATAAAAAGTGAAGAAGAACAATGCATATGAAACTCTTCACGAATTCATGGAGAAGCAGTTGGAAATACCCTGGGAAGAGGTGCTGAGAATGGAAATGTTCAGGTTTTAGGCGAACCAGATCCCAATACAGACAAGCCCCCTCCAATAATAGGTGGCCCGAAAGAGAAAGTGTACTGGCCACGACCTATGAAGGTGAGCTGAACAACACTGGTCAACGGATTGTCACTGACCACGGAGCATGAAAGAAGAAAGAAAACGACTGGAATCGATCGCATATACTCTGCGACCCGAGAAACAACTAAAAATTCGAATCCGGGTGACAAAACTGAATCTTGTGCTAGAATATCGACAGAAGAGCGAAACGGCGTGGAAAACCTGGCGCGACGAAAAATGATCAGTGAAAGGTAAATGAACAAAATAATAGAATACTGACGGTGACAATGACATATGTATGTAAACAGATAGTAAAAATTCTAACATGATAATTCAGCCTGATCTGCTAGTGGCCTGTTGATCATGTCTTTTGGTGCAGATCGAAGTGGAATGTCATTTGACTGACAGACTATCAATTGCTGTGAAAATGTGGACAGAAAAAAAGAATAGGTATTTTATCAACTATACTGTCAATAGTTAGAAGGCAGATTTGCAAGACAAAATAACCATTCGGCATTGCTGACCATGTTACAAAAATTTGAAAAAGCAACGTGTGGTCAGTCTGGTTTTTTTTTGCATAATATATATTGCACTGATTTCATTTTAACATTTTCCCTCTACCTTGATGAAATCTGTTCTGAGCTCTGCGGCTGTGCTCATGTCCCCATTAAGTCCATCTCTGCAAGAGGAACGAAGATCCTATCTTCGATTTGGGCCTACTCGAGGGAATACGGAGAACAAGGATTAAATGTAAAACTGTGTATGTCCTATGTCCTATGGGCTTTCCAGCAAACTATAATATAAGCCTATATATAACACTAAACAGGGTCACGTGCGAAAAACAGCTTGCAGTTGAAGAGTTATTGAACTACAAAACTGGTAGACGTTACAATGTTCAATTGTCATCATATCGAGTTAATGTGATATTTCCTTGAAAGAAATCCAATTTTGTTTGTGTAAACCTGAATACCACTGGACATTACCAGTAACAATGAGTCACCGAGTAGAATTTTATGTGTAAAATATCATAGTATCTTCTTGATACCATTGAAAACTGTTGGTCGCGTCTTGTTGAAATCCATCTCGTTTTTTTGTTTTTGTTTTTACATTGATTTACACATTTGGATTGCATATCGTTCGAATGTGGTAGGGGCCCTCGGTGGCCGAGTGGTCTATGGCGCTTCGCTGGTGACCGCTAGCCTCACACCGCTGAACAGGCACGGGTTCGAGCCCAGTTGGTCCATGTGTGAAAGTTTGTCAGTTACTTGCCGAAGGGCGGTGGTTCTCTCCGGGTACTCCGGCTTCCTCCACCAACCAAACTGACTGTCACCATATGAGTGAAACAAACTTGAGTGTGACATTAAGCCAAATTCCCTCCCTCCCTCCCTCGAATGTGGTAGTAACTGTGATATAAAATACGTCTTACAATTATTCATGTGGAAATTCTTTGATGAACGACGACTGATTATTGAATGTCGAATCTGACGCTTGCTATTACATACCCTTGAGGAAGTTCAAAGAAACGTTCAGGTAACAAGTATGCAACTCTGATGATGCCTTATTTTCAACCCATTATTAAAGAGAGCCAATCTGTAGATGTCGCATGAATCAATATGCGAGTGAGTGGAATTAGTAAAGGAAGGAAATAATAACCGTGGATTTGGAAGAGATATCTTCCTCTGGGATAACAAAGATGGGACGAAGGTCCTTAATTGTGCCACGCCTATTACCATCCGCCACATCTCCTCGATATGTATCCTGGTTTTCCTTGCATTTGGAGGAAAAGTTTTCCAGATTTTGTCTAATCCTTGCCCACTTGGTCATGTGTTTTTGTGGCAGTCCGGGACTTGACAGATATTAGCTGACTCTTAGCAATTTATGCCATTCTAAAACTTCGCTGTTGAGTGTTTTTTGGTGCTTTAGTTCCAATGTGGAGATCTGTTGAGGCAGCTGCCGGGCTCTACTGGTGTTTTGTTTTACCTATACGAAGTATATTTTTGGCAGATAAAAGAATTCTGTATTTTGAGTGGTTTCGAGAGATTTGGGGAAGTCCTCACCCAGATTGACCAAAACTTTCACTGGGGAACATCAACATTTCTGGCTAAATATGTAAGTCCTAATTTTGCTTTCAATATCGTAAAGCATAGATATTATATGAACAAAAGAACGGAATAGCACAACAATATAGTCCAACTCGTGAAATGATGTATCCGGCCAGGAAAGTGTCAGAGTTGCAAGGCAGTGCCACATACCTATCGACTTGCTAATTGAGAAAGAAGGGCAATAAATCGACACAATATGAACGGTTTCTCCGATATATGCCCTCCACTTTGGACTGTTACACCACGTTCTTAAACTATTACATACGAGCTCAATATTTATCCATTTCTGTACAATTTGAATTGAATGGAAGACATTAGTATTTGGATGGGCAGTGACCATGAGGGGTGCGAGCATTGGGTACATACGATATGCTTGGGTCTGAATCCCAAATCTCTACGACAAATTAAGTGTCTGCCATTTTCTGCCCAATACATATCAATGACGATTAAATGAAATTACTACCCTATTTATGATGATATTCATTGAAGGCGAGGATATGTAACAACTGAAACATTGGCTGTGGTGGAAATCGAAAACACAGGGTCTGAAGGCAATTTTCGACGAAAGTAAAGAGGATCCACCGTCGCCGAAGGATATTTGGTACTGTATCGTGGTTCAGCGGATGCTTCTGTATGACCTGGGCAATCCACAATGCATATCAATTTGCAAATACACACAGGTATGCGGGTAACTTTTGCCGAACACTAAGATGACTGATAAAAATACAGAAAATATTACGGCAGCATAAACGATTCATTGAATCCAGGACGAGAAGAGCTTTAAGTCATGGACTGTTGACTGATGGGAAATCAGTTACATTTGTACGCACAATCATTCCACGAAGTGTACCCCCTGATATTGTGGTAGACCCCTATAACACATCGATACATCGCCCTATCTTCTGAAATACTAACCTCATGTGTATCGAAGGTCCTGCAAACACTTTTCCATCGGTCCATCAAAATGAGGTCCCCTCCTTCAACTTGGCTGGGGTGGCCAGATGAGGAGATGCCACCATACACGCCTAAGTAGGCCTTTACTTCTGCTGGACTGTCATGTGCAATCCGTAAAGTAAAGAAGCGAATTTCATTATCCCGGAAAGCAACACATCAGAGTTGACCGAAAAATATGTAGGGCGAACACATAGGAGAACACTACTTCCTGGGTGAAGACATAATTCGGATTTTTCACCGATGTTAACCAGGAGCCGAACCCTCTGGCGCATGGCTCACCAATCCTCAGTGTACGAGTTGTCACAGCGATACAGCTCAGCAATTACCAATATACGAGTTGTCAGAGCATTTCATCATATGTGTTACAGTTTTAACCTGTATATGGCGAGATTCTGCTGGTGGACGTTTCGTCCCCGAGGCCCGCCCTGTACAGACCTTTTGGTATATATGTTGGCATTGTGGGAAGTTGGTGCTGGGTCGACATCGGGCCTTACAGACTAGTCTTTTGTGTTAAATGCCGTCGTTTTCATCTGACGACGATACAGCTCACCAATCCCAAGTGTACGAGTTGTCACAGCGACACAGCTCACAAATTACCAATATACGAGTTGTCAGAGCATTTCCATCATAGTTCTCTAGATTTGTATCTACTACCGCTTATGCCAGTACTAGGGACCGTGTGTTCATGTCAACCAAGTTGCCACATGAACAGGTACAATAAAAGCGTACCTAAGATACAACACATATCACGAATTGTTAGATTCTTGGTATGTGCGTTAGAATAGGTTAACCAGAAGACTGTACTGTGAAGTCATGTGGCTCTGTCAGTATGTCGGCACCTCTTCCCACTTCCCTTATATGCGTTGTAATTGTACTCTTTGGCGAGACACTCGGATGTACGGCAAGACCAGCTCCTTCGAAGTTCCTTCTAAAAACATCTATACAGAATGGAAAAGTTATGAGGCAAAGCTAACAGATATTTGCAAGCTGAAGTATGCATGGCACACGAGCATTGCCATTGCCTTGCTTGTAGACATATGGGACAATTCAGGAGAAATTGCCATTAACAATAGTACAATAAGGGGATCACTCATGGTGTGGAGGTGGACAAATCATGATATTATAGTTTAGTATGAAAATTCTAGGCTTTAGTTAGGAACCATAACTTTCCCTTAATCCGGAATCCTTCATTATCAAGCAGCATATCACCACCAGTGGCACACACGCACAGACTCCATAAATCAGGCATGTAACAAGGCACTGCTCTTTTCATTCATACAACTACCCAGTAAGATATGCGGAAATTATGGATACAAGGCCCTCATCGCCATAATATACTGCCTGATTAGGCATGATACTTATGTCTATTTACCAAAGACCAACATTTCATTCACCTGCAAAACTTGCCAGGACTTATGGTGATCTTTCGCCTGTTGACAGTGATGCTGAGCTTCAAACTCTTGAACCCCAGCATCTTGGTCAAGACATTCAATATGGGCTTCCATAATAGCTTGAAGATTCCTTTGGTCATGTTCATCTCGTAGCGCCCATAGCCAGGAGCGAAGAGTACGTCGTTGAACACACGGTGGAAGTCGTCTTTGACATTGCCCTGCTTCTCTCTAATGTGCTTGACAATATGATATTTTTGGAACATCATGAGGTCTTGCCGGCACCATTGAAAACTGTTGACCGCTTCTCTCTAGCAGGAAACTAGCTTATGTTCATGTATACTATGATTGTCTTTTTGAATTTGGTGCTAATGCTGTTATATGGAATATGGAATAGGTCTTTGGATTATGGATGCGGATATTCTCTAATGGGCGACGGCTGAATTGTGAATGACGAACCAGACGCTTATGATATCCCTTCCATAAATCTTCGAACTACACATAGTACATTGAAAGAGATTGGCTTGCAGCCTACATAAAAATGGTAATGAAAGATTATCTTCAAAAGAGCTCTCTCCAAGGACGCAATAATGTTAATGGATCTAATAAAACACGTAAACAGAACATATTTGTCAAATGACTTTTGGGTAGAGGCCTCAATGAAACCCTCACTTTTAATACAATAGAAGTTGGACATGCACAATGTTTTTCGATGCGTATCAAATTCGCCTGCCTGTTGTAATGCGTAATTCTTTTTCCCTTTTCTTCAACCATCTATGCAACCTATTTCAACTCTTCTTACCATTCAGTTGCCACTGAAATATGAAACTTTTTTGTCACAACCAGAGACAGTAAGATTTCCGGATAAAGACGAACGAACAACCGTTACAACGCTACATAATCGTGTTGTCGCAGCGACTGTTCACATTTCAGGTTTTTGGAATTTTTGTTAGGTAAAACAAGGTAGTAAATAACAAATGTGGCGCTACAAACTAGTGAATAATTTCGATTTTTCGAAGGAAACCTGTAAGCAAATAATTCCCACCTGGACTCTAAAACATATGGTCAGCCATCACAGCCAACGACACACCACTGACGTCAATGGCCAACACCAACATCGCCCCTGATATGCCTCAGCACCTTTTTCATAGCTGTTGGGTTCTCCATGACGGGGTTTCGCAGTTTGATTTCTGGTTTTTCAGAGGGATGGTCAGATGTAATGAATTTGAAGGGGTCGTGTGGGACAGACTACTCTGCCACTATTTGCGTATGTAGAAGATGTTTTTACTTGTCGATGATGTCATTGACGACGGAACCGTTCTTCATTTGTTCAATGGTTGCCTCGTCGATGAAGGATGTGATGAAGTTAGGGCGGAGTTTTTTTTGAATAAGTGGTCACCTGATTTTTCCATTTCCACAGTTTTGTACAGTATCGTACCCATCTAATTCACCAAGTTACACACAGTTTTTGAGTTGGGCACATAATAACTTAAAATATTCGTTCCAAAAGACAAGGGATCGACAAAATTTAAGTTACGACAATAATACATTTGCTCAACAGCCCGACAAGGAGCGAGAAGTTTTTTTCCGATGGATATCTCCTTCTATGTCAGTCACCGCTTTCAGAAAACCTACCACCACTGTATTTCTCTCTACCAACCATTGGTCCAGCTTCAGATGAGGATGCTCGTGCAATCGGAGATATTGGTCAGAGATGTTGCAGCAATCTTGAAATAGTTCTTCTCTCTGACTCTTTCCAATGGTCGTTACTATTTTTATCACCTCGGCCTGGTCATACTCGTTTTGAGTAATTGCACGTCGAACATCAGCGGCCAAATCAACTTTCCCACGTTTCAGCGTCTCATCGCCCACCAAAAAAGGCCTTTCTGCTGACATCTGCACACGCAGTGTACAGGTGTTGATCTTTGGCTCGAATGTAGCTCCGGTTTTGAAAGTCTTCGCGCTGTTGCATTGGCACGTATAAGGCTATGTAGCACCTATGAATTTTGCTGTGCGCAATCCTGTCAATGGATTTCCAAACGTGGGAAACATACCATATAACATGGAATAGTCTTTACATAGCCACCATCTGTCTACAAAAACCGCATGTCCATTTGCCCGTAATCTCATTCAAGTGTACAGTAGTCGACCAAGACACTGATATCTCTGTTGGCGGGGTTAAATAGCTAGGTAATATGGGATGTAGTTACATTGCCTAATCCTTTGGCATTGTCGTTTGAGCCAGACGATAACAGTGGGACGCGGATGTTTCTTTCGAATCCAAAGGAGAATCCTTGGTAGATGGGTAGATGGTGTCTATGATCTGAAAGCTAAAGTTCTCTCAGTCATAGTCGGGGCCGCAAAAATGCTTACCTCTGAGCAATTGGTTATTCCTGACGGACTTCCTGTGACCATTCGCCTTACATGAAGTCTCTGGGTAGTCTTACATTATATTGGCCACAATTCCTAAAGGAAATTAAATACATACAGTTTGTAATAGAAGGTATGAAAAACCGCAAGTTTTAGATGGCCACATATTGCCGCCGTTTTGAATTTATACTATATGCTCTGTGCTAAAGTTTATGAAAATAGTCTTAAAGTAAGACTACAACATAAGGCAATAATAAGGAATAGCTCCATTTTGATGAATATGTACATTGGGTTTCCAAAAACGCCTTGAATTAGGCATGACAAAGCCTAATATGAGATAGCGCTTGTTGCAGAGGTCCTTCCATGGGCACCAGTTTGAATTTCACTGTTATATTAGGGATATCCTAGGGATATCAGCTTCACAACGTCACGGTTTCTATTTGTGAGCCAAAGGCGAACCCTTGACTATCTTGCATAGTAGACCGCGCTCCGCCCACATTCCAATTACGTGACCTACAAAAACTGCGCTGATGCAAACGTTAGGGTTTTACTTTCTGTGGTAAACTATTCGCTGATACCGAATGTAAAATATTTAATCCTAGCATGCATAAAAAATATTTATGGAAAGATGAGTGAAATGTTGTAGAAATACGTGCATTATTTCACCCAGTTCAAGTCCTTGAGTGGGATACACTGACATCGCGGATCGCCTTTAAAGTTTCAGTGTTTCCTACATTTGCCTGGCTTGTTGGATGTTTGGTGGTAGATGAATGGGTTTATTTTTTCTTCAAATAGATTTATTTTAAAACTATGTTTCCTTTATATTTATTAATGTTCATGGTTGTTGAAAATGTGCGTGCTCATCTGCCACCGGGTATCCCACAAGCTATGGTGTTTTCGAAGCTCGTCACTGTCGCTATGGTCACGGTGAACAAGTGATATGATTGGTCAATATATTCAGGATGTTGCTTTACAGCTGAACAAGACACAATGCCCAAGTGGACCAGGGGTATCTATCATAGAGATGCCCCTGGTTTTAACGAGGATGAGGGATATGGGCGTTGCCTTTAAGCTTAAAATGAGTACAGCATAATATGCTATGAGCAGCATAGGTTAGTCGTGACAATTATGTAGTTGGGCTTCTCAAAATGAGTTATATTAGACAACGTATATGAAAAACCGCAAGTTTTATATCACCAATCACTATGGTCACCATTTTGAATTCAAGCAATAAGGATTAGGATCTGGTAAGAACTAGTTTAATTTGACATATATGTTCTCTAGGCTCTAGAAAATACCTACGCAAAGAATCTAGAAAATCAGATGACCCCCTCATGACCGCCGTTTATTAATTTGACCACTACGATTTGCGCTGAAGATTATGCGAATCGTCTCAGAATAATCTCAAATCATCAAGATATTATGAGAATAAGCTACATTTGGAGTTAAGATATTGGGCTTCGAAATATGCATTGTTACAGATGACCGCCATTTTGAAGTTTTTCATGATGCTTTGAACTGACGATTATCTCAATGTCTTAAAATGAATCCAACATAACATGCCATGAGATGAATTATCCAAATTTCTACAAATGTGTATTTGAGCTTCTAAAAAAACTTGAATTAGACAAAGCATGTGAAAAAAACACAAGTTTCAGATGACCTCCTATGGTCGCATATTAGGCTAAAGTTGACAAATGCTTTTGGAGATTTCTCCAATGCCTTAAACTAGACAAATAACATTGAATATCGAGAGTTTAGATCAATCAGTATGGCCGTCATTTTTTTCCAACCTTTTAAGTTGTTGCTGAATTAGTCTCAAAACAAGACAAGAAGAATAACACTTGGATCTAACGGTTCTTGCAGGTGCCGGTACTTGTAATCCATTAAATAGATAAGTTTCTTGCCCACCAAAGATGCCTAGCATAAAAGGCAATACCATATACCAACAGCGTATGTGTATCTCAGTGGGTACAAATTGTGCACCACTTTCGGCAGACCAATATCTGTTCCCGTATAAATACGCATATAGTTGTGATTGTGGATCTTCTATCCAACATCCTAGCATATTGTGACCGATAAAACTGATATAGTTAGTAATGAAGACCTAAACCACTCCTGATGAAGGTACCTAAATATAGAGAGCCGAGAAGAATAAGCCAGATGGCAGATCAGAAGGCTGCATTGGAACAGCACATTATTGATTGGTCTAAGCGAGAAAACGTTGAATCTACAGTACTCGCTTATTGGCTTGAGTTACCAAGAGCAAGGTCGTTGAAACAATCCGCCATACTGACAGAAGGTGTGTGTGTGTGTGTGTGTGTGTGTGAGTAGGATTTAACGTCGTTTTCAGCATTTTTCAGTCATATCACGGCGGTGCCTACATGTGCAGAACACGAGAGTGTCCACAGTTCCCATTATCCTGAACACTGATCAGCCCAGCCAGTACAGCACAGTACCCTCCCCCAAGCAATACAAATACTGAGAAACCTAAACTCACAAGAAGTTCTAGCAAACCAGGCTAGAGGAAATTCATCATGGTGCCAGCAGACAAACCCCAATAATACCACATTACCAGATGCTGGTTAAGGAATTGAGTATAAGCACTGCATTATCAAATACGTCTGCTTACTCGGCCATATTGAGACTACTCCCAAAATATTCAGCACAAATGATCACGTTAAGTTCAAAATAGTAGCCATGTGGAGGTTATCTAAAACTTATCATGTTTTTCCCAATTTAAGGCATGTATATTGGCTCAAATTGTCTTATTTGTCAAAATCAATTTTTCATGCCTGTTTTCCAATGATTACTATTGGATTAAACGCAACATCTGAGACACAATATAACTAATTATATAGTTATATCGCGTCCCAGGCAACATTAAAAGGGTGATGTATTCATGTGGATATCTTGAATGACATGACCACACGGCCCCTAGCACCGGCTTGAGCGGTATTGGACCCATCTATTCCAGAGCGATCATGTAATAGCCCTATGAAGTCATCTGATGGAAATGATGAACCCTGTGACCGCCAGATAGTGAAAACGGTCCAAACGAGGGAGTATTTATATGATGCAATTTCTTATATAAATTAAGTAATGGAGACAGCACAGAGATATGTTTAATTTCAAAATGGCGGTGCTATAGAAGAGATCCCATTTTTATTTAGCCAAATAGTGTTGCAACTTTATCGGTGTATTGCAATTTAGCAAGAAAAGTTATACAGACAAACAGATAAACATATGATCTGAAATGAAGCATGATTTTCACAACTACGCGAAAGGTCAAGTCATAGCGGTATACAAATAACCCGGCAATGCACGTATATTCGATTACATGTGGAAGAGCGATAACGACTGGTCAACAACATGGGCAAAATTGTCCAGGAATGACATAACCGAAATGTTGAATTATGTGGCGGAATTACATTTTGGTTAAAGATTTCGTGGAATTGATGTTTTTGGTCGATTTTTTGATTTTTCTATTTATGCAATTTCTCAAAAAATAAAACTCCATGATAATCAGTAAATATTAATGTGATGTGAAATAAAATAGTTTTTACCCACTTTTCATCTCGGAAAAGCAGAAATTTTGAAGAAAAATGACCAAAACATCACTTTTCTGGGACCCCATGTGGCCGCTATCTTGAATTTACCCATGATCCTCTCCTCGGGGGTTATGCAAATAGGCTCAAAATGACCCCTATATGATAAACTATAAAGTCATGGAGTGTCAGCTCTTAATTTCTTGTCGTTCCGGAGATGGCACAGAAAGTTTGGTAGCTCCCCCCCCACCCCCCCGACATGGTCGGGTTAACGGCAAACATTTTGAAGTATTCTACTCAAAATTATATTCATAGCGAGGACAAATATTTGGAGAAATCATGGTTTGATTCGTGTTATGGAAGACATAATGGTTGTCGAAATATATCGATCTTCATGAAGGTTTTTATTACTTTCACATATATAGCGCGATTTAGAATATCGAAACAGTCGATAAAATGGCCTAATGACCCTTCATTTTCATTGGTCAATTATCTCGGGCCCCGAGATAAATAAGTCGGGGCCCGAGATAATTATCTCGGGATCCCGAGATAATAAGTCGGGGCCCGAGATAATTAAGTCGGGGCCCGAGATAATATCACGGGATCCCGAGATAATAAGTCGGGGCCCGAGATAATTATCTCGGGATCCCGAGATAATAAGTCGGGGCCCGAGATAATTATCTCGGGATCCCGAGATAATTAAGTCGGGCCCCGAGATAATATCACGGGATCCCGAGATAATAAGTCGGGGCCCGAGATAAATTTTTTTTTTTTGCATGTCGCTTTTACGGCTCCGTATAACTCTCATTGCATTCTCTACGGTCCGTTTCAAGCATTTCTGTTACTCGGGCGGTATATCTGTATAGTTTCCTAGTAGCATGCCGTATGTACATATTTAGTTACTGTGGATTTATTTGTACCTGTGAATGGTAGCTTAACGGAAAACGCGACGAGTTCGGTCATATCTTTTAACATTGCTAAACTCGCCACTCGTTAGGCGCCGGAGAAACACTGATGCGCGGCGATTGGCGTGTTTGGACTTGGGAAAAAATCGCCACTAGCCGGAGAAACACCGGTGCATGGCGAGTAGCCAGTTTTGCAATGTTATTAAATAAACCAAACTCACCGCGTGTTCCGTCGCTTGGCGAGTGGCGAGTTTTTACATGTTGAGCCACAGGATAAAGTCGCTAGTTCCCTCACGTGGCGGGTGGCGCAAGGTGTTATATTTTAGATATAGTAAAAACTCCATGCTAAAATGTAAGCCCAAATCAGACGAATGTTCAATCTGGTGGGGTGGAGGAGGCAGGTTGAATATATCTCTTATCACTGTATGAAAGACATATATTCAATTTTATATCCCAAATGGTTTTTGTGTAAAACTGTATCGCTGATAATGGTTTAGTTTTGTATTCCATACCAGCAGTACCTGCACATTCGGATGAGGTTAGATTATCCATACAGCTCACTGCGTTCTGAAAGCACGCGCAACCAGGGATCATATAATATATTTATTACTTTCTTCTATAACATGAAATAAAAAATGGTGTCAAAAGCGAATATATATATATTGCAATTACTATAAAAAGTCAGAGGTGAAGATAGAAGTTTGAAAAAAGTAAATACAACCAACAATCACATGGTTTTTATGCTCATTTAGTGGGTGTGCAAAACTCCGCTCAGATGAATCACGCGCCCTTAATGTGTAAACAACCAGAGGAACAAGGGTCCTCAGGCAGTCGCTAATGAGGTGGCTATATTAATGCTATATCTAAGTGATAGCAAGAAGTTCTTCCTTTAACTATTGTGGTACTCTAGCACATCTCTCCATTCTCCGAAAAGAGCCAAATTTCACATGTACATTGATGGATTGTGAAACTTGGTATACATGTATAACAATGTGTTTCAGTTGGAGATACCAGACGTGGAGGGTATATAGATCTGTATTTATCGCTAATTACACGCAACGCATTCTCATGGTCTCCATCATGACTGTGGTGTACAATGCAGTTAGGGTAGCAAGGCTACCAAATAGCTTAACATCGCCGTGATACAAAATTGTGCTCTGTCCACGATTATACTAATCAGAATACAATAGCTAGGATATGGAATGTCAGTTTTCGGATCAATATTCATGTTCGTGTAACCCCTCAGAGACTGGTCAGTTTAGTCTCTGATTGTTTACTATTTAAAAATAAATATATGGGTTTCCCCCTGTACAGAGCCCCATCTGTTTACATAGAGGTCATGTGATTTTGCCTTCAAGACTACTGAGCACATGGCATATTGCCCTCTTCTGTTCCAACTGCCACTGAGGGAAGACATGAGCTGCAGTCTGCATCTTTATCTTTTGTAAACAGGTGAGAGAAGTTTACTTATTTTCAAGTCGAGTTAAACAGTATTTGCAATTAACTTGTTAAGGGTTTAGTGCAGCGGTGTGTTGAGATTTTGCTGTGTTAACTAGGCAGATTTAGCTGCAAAGTTATTTGAAACTTGTAGTGCTTTGTTTTTAACGGATGTCATATATTTGAGCATAATCTATATTATAGAATAATCTAATCTAATCTATATTAGCATAATCTATATTTGAGCATAATCTATTTTACCTTCACCCAGCATAATCTGCTGGGTGAAGGTAACTTGCTTTACCATGCGTCGATCAGTGTTTAGGTTTGTTCTATGTTATATTTTAGGCTCAGAGGGGATTTGAATTCTCCCTTTGTAATGTGTATTGCTCCATGGAGGCATTGCCTGCCTAACTCTTTTGTTTTAGGGTATTTAATGACACAGCAGATTTCAATACATTGTTTGTCATAGATCCTTTCCAGTTAATGTTTATACTACATTCAAACTAAAGATTTGATTCGTTAATTATAAACATTGACAGATTTAAATAATTTCAAGTAAGAGTATTTGAATACTTTATTTGCCTTTTTGGTCAATTGATGTTACATGTGGGTGTTTGTTGACATGTTGGATATGCTTCATCGCCACATCACTATTTCCTAGAGTATTTGAGAACATACGCCCTTTCTATTGATCTCCTTATATCTGTTTGTGTCATATCGACATATGGTCCAAAATATGACATTTATGCAGTGGCTGGGTTTTCATAGATGTTTAGTGTGTCAAAGATTATTTTGGTATTGTGTTGTGGCGAGGGTATGTTCCACATGTCAACAATCTTATGTATTTATCATGCAAAGTATATATGTGAATGTCCTCTTCTGTTCCAACTGCCACTGAGGGAAGACATGAGCTGCAGTCTGCATCTTTATCTTTTGTAAACAGGTACTGCAGTCATGTTCTTCCCAAACCAACATTAGAGCCATGCTCCGGCTGTATCCAGAGCATGATGACAGCCCACCAGGCATGTCATTTTCGGGCAGACTAAAATTATTACGAAATTATCAAAGTACCAAAATTGAAACCATCTCATTTATCTGCAATATTATACACAAAATTGTTATGGATTGATTGATTAAAACATATTTCATCCATATCACATATACTGTGTTTGTCTGAGTTCCTGAGTCGAGCAGTACATGTAATACAGTCATGTTAACACACCCGAGTCCACTCCCGAAAACATGTAAGATAGTTTCGTAGACAAATCAACGTCACGATACCAACATGTCTTACAACATGTGAGACGTCCATATATATACCATGGACAAACAAGTCTTACATTTGGCGCCCGATGTTGGGACATGGTGTGGCTATATACAATGTGACTGTTGCAGTATATCTCTCTCAGGACTTTTCAGACTTGCATTGTATAATTTGAAGGCAGGCTGGTGCTTATTACTTGATTAGATCTGTCGGCTTTATCAGTATACCAGACTGGCCTATTTGTGCACTAAAAGCTTTAAATTATCTCAAAGTGACCTTGGCAACTCCAGAATCTTGTTTGTGTATTTCTGGGTTGGAAGGCTGTGATATAATCAGAGATTAATTTACTGGCAAGATGATACTGTTGAGATGATAAGAAATGTGGTCCTATTATTCAATTTCTAGTTCCTTATGACCTTGTGCCCTGTATTTGGTGATTGTCTCTAGGTTTGCTTAAGTTATCTGAGATAAGGAAGCTTCATGCCTGAAGAATAAGCCTGGGGTTTGGCAAATGGTATCAGACTGGAGATTTGGCCACTTGTTTGGAACTTCCTGAGCAATCTTGAGTTTCAGATAAACACTGAGACTATATTCCTAATGCTAATCTCTGATTATAACCTTCCTACATACCCCAATATTAAACTGGAATATTATAGTTGCCATGGATAAACTTTAGGGATTGAAAATTAAAGCACTTTTTTCGGCAATTTATTAAAATCCATTTTGACATTTTTGATTACTTAATAAGTATAGATGTTTTGACAGTCCATCACGTAGACGTCAATATTATTCAGTGTTAATTTCACATGAGATTTAATCTGGATCTGAGGGACTAACGAACACTCGTTCTGGGGTTAGTTTGAGCCATGCCATATCTTGATGCAGCCTCGTCCTCAGATTGATAAATCTGTGGAATTAACCTGGAGACATCTGTACATTTATCAAAATTGCCCATATACTGCCATCAACCGGTGAGGTTTAGATGAAAACCTGGAGAATCAGATGACCATAGATGACCTGACTGGACAGTCCATGTATCTCGCTCTAGGGACCATACCCCAACTACATGGGATGTTGCTGATGTCAACGCCATGGGGAAACCTGGAACTTAGCCCTGATGGAAGTGCCAACGGTGGATTCCTGGACTTTGATGGTGAACTCTTGGACTTCTCTTAAATGGTTATCTGGACATTTCATCTTTTCGACACGTGTTGTTATGAACTTTTATGTGGTACATTTGCAGGTTTATTCAACTGAACGAACTATCAGTAGAAGTGGCCAAACAGTTACGCGCCTTATTTCTTGACAATTTCACAACTTCTCATTTCCTTTAATATACATACATGTAGTATCTACGATTTGGATACAGGTAAATGTATAGCTTTTCACTATTTCAAGTTGTTTAACTGTCTGTAATTGATATACAGCTGTGTCAATGTTTTCCCCATATTCACATATCCTGTTTGTTTATGTGTCTTGTAATATGGCTGAGGGAATTTTACATTGGGTTTTGGCTAATGAGTTGATGTTAGTTGACAAAGACCATGGTGCTCATACAATATATGAGATATTTATGACACTATATGCATACTGTGCATCCATGTCAAATGGATGCTTTAGGTTTCTCTAAATCAGAATGCAGGATCACGTCCCATCAGGACTTGATAACGCTACCTGTCATTATATTTAGATGCCTGGGATGAAGCAGGGTGCCGGTTTACCTGTGACTGGTAACGATTATACGGGAATTTCTAATACATTATATAAGTTTGTGTCAGGGTTTTGTTTTAAGTTACCTCCCTCTGTATGTTTCAGTTGCATTGGTCTGTTGTCTGCTGATTTTTGCTCCAGTCATTGTCTACACTCTTGGGATATGTGCGGACTTTACATTTTCATTTGTCAACGGTTTACCAACACTTAAGTGTTAACATTTTCATTTTAAGAGCAGTTACCATACATTGGGTTGATGAATTGTAAACGTGTCTTTAAATTGTCTGGGAATTTACTATAATTGACCCGTGGGCCGTCTTATAATTGAATCTTTGTTATTCATCGTGTAAGTGAAGCTCGACATGTAATGAGCAGCCAATCACATTGGCTGTATTTTGGTTGAAATATGTCCTACGTTTGTTATCAGGTATTTTCCTAGTGGTACCATGGTAGGCTGGGTAGTGAATGTATTGTTGGTGTATGAGACACTTAAATACTTTTGGCATATTCATCTTTTTGTTTTCATTGCATAATACTTGTCGACGTTAGGAGTCCCATTACATAAGAAATTCACCTTTACAAACACTATCTTGAATCACACTCTTTGTAAATTTGCATTGAAAATAGATTTATCGGTATACTTCAGCTCGCCTGAATATTTAACACCTATTTGTTTGCATATCTGTTGTTATCCATATGAATTACAGATATGTGTATCTTTTTATTACTTTCACCTAGCAGACTGTCCGACTGATTCCACCAGGGGTGTGTGGAACTTTTGATCTCGATTTCGGCTCAAAATTCCTCTTTTAAGGAGGGGTGAATGTAACCCCTCAGAGACTGGTCAGTTTAGTCTCTGATTGTTTACTATTTAAAAGTAAATATATGGGTCTCCCCCTGTACAGAGCCCCATCTGTTTACATAGAGGTCATGTGATTTTGCCTTCAAGACTACTGAGCACATGGCATATTGCCCTCTTCTGTTCCAACTGCCACTGAGGGAAGACATGAGCTGCAGTCTGCATCTTTATCTTTTGTAAACAGGTGAGAGAAGTTTACTTATTTTCAAGTCGAGTTAAACAGTATTTGCAATTAACTTGTTAAGGGTTTAGTGCAGCGGTGTGTTGAGATTTTGCTGTGTTAACTAGGCAGATTTAGCTGCAAAGTTATTTGAAACTTGTAGTGCTTTGTTTTTAACGGATGTCATATATTTGAGCATAATCTATATTATAGAATAATCTAATCTAATCTATATTAGCATAATCTATATTTGAGCATAATCTATTTTACCTTCACCCAGCATAATCTGCTGGGTGAAGGTAACTTGCTTTACCATGCGTCGATCAGTGTTTAGGTTTGTTCTATGTTATATTTTAGGCTCAGAGGGGATTTGAATTCTCCCTTTGTAATGTGTATTGCTCCATGGAGGCATTGCCTGCCTAACTCTTTTGTTTTAGGGTATTTAATGACACAGCAGATTTCAATACATTGTTTGTCATAGATCCTTTCCAGTTAATGTTTATACTATACATTCAAACTAAAGATTTGATTCGTTAATTATAAACATTGACAGATTTAAATAATTTCAAGTAAGAGTATTTGAATACTTTATTTGCCTTTTTGGTCAATTGATGTTACATGTGGGTGTTTGTTGACATGTTGGATATGCTTCATCGCCACATCACTATTTCCTAGAGTATTTGAGAACATACGCCCTTTCTATTGATCTCCTTATATCTGTTTGTGTCATATCGACATATGGTCCAAAATATGACATTTATGCAGTGGCTGGGTTTTCATAGATGTTTAGTGTGTCAAAGATTATTTTGGTATTGTGTTGTGGCGAGGGTATGTTCCACATGTCAACAATCTTATGTATTTATCATGCAAAGTATATATGTGAATGTCCTCTTCTGTTCCAACTGCCACTGAGGGAAGACATGAGCTGCAGTCTGCATCTTTATCTTTTGTAAACAGGTACTGCAGTCATGTTCTTCCCAAACCAACATTAGAGCCATGCTCCGGCTGTATCCAGAGCATGATGACAGCCCACCAGGCATGTCATTTTCGGGCAGACTAAAATTATTACGAAATTATCAAAGTACCAAAATTGAAACCATCTCATTTATCTGCAATATTATACACAAAATTGTTATGGATTGATTGATTAAAACATATTTCATCCATATCACATATACTGTGTTTGTCTGAGTTCCTGAGTTGAGCAGTACATGTAATACAGTCATGTTAACACACCCGAGTCCACTCCCGAAAACATGTAAGATAGTTTCGTAGACAAATCAACGTCACGATACCAACATGTCTTACAACATGTGAGACGTCCATATATATACCATGGACAAACAAGTCTTACATTCGGAATGTGGAACTCTTTTTTTTCTGGTGACTCGTATATAGTAGTTAGAGGGTTCCTCGTCAATCTAGGCCATATGATTGATTGAAAAGCGGTCACATGCCCAAAATGCCAGTTCGATAGCAATGGCTAGTCGCAAGCGACTGCCAAAAATTGTTTATGTGGAAGAGAGTGAGATGCAAATAATAACTTATACCAGTATCTGATATTCGAATTCGTGGGTACCATCTTGATGGACTTGTCTAAGGCCTTCGACTGTCTTCCACATGAACTCATCAATGCTGAACTCAAGGCCTACGGTCTCCGTGAGAAATCATGTGGGCTTATGAACAGTTAAATGTCCGATAGAAAACAGAGAATCAAGCTGGGCTCAGCCTGTAGTAAATGGCTAGACGTTGTTAAAGGAGTCCCTCAGGGGCCCATTTTGGGACCTCTGATATTCAATATCTTCATAAATGATATATTTTATTTTGTTCACAGTGCCAAACTGTACAACTACGCAGATGACAATACTTTGTCGTATGCCCATAAGTCACTAACAACCTTAAAGGAAATAATCCAGAAGGAAAGTGATGTAATTGTAGACTGGTTTTGCAATAATGGCATGCAGGCCAACCCGGAAAAATTCCAAGCTATGTGCCTTGGAAAAGAAGGTAACAACGAATGTAGAAACTTTGCCCTTAAGAACATAGAAATGAGTTGTTCCGATAGTGTAAAGCTGTTAGGAATTGAATTTGACTACCTCTTAACTTTCGACCAACACATTACAAATTTATGCAAGAAAGCAGGTAGTCAGATCAATGTCCTGGCACGACTTAGTCACCTTTTATCAACACAAACAAAATTGTTGATCTACAAATGTTTTATTCGGTCAAACTTTAACTACTGCCCTATGGTGTGGCACTTTTGCAGCACGAAAAACATCGACAAGATGGAAAGACTGCAATATAGGGCTTTAAGATTTGTTTATCGTGATTTCAAAAGCCCATACAATTACCTACTCGAAAAAGCCAACTTACCAACACTCCATTTAAGCAGGGTGAAGAGCATGTGCTTTGAAGTCTACAAAATTCTAAACAATCTGTCCCCTCTTTATTTACAGGACATCACTAAGCTTAAAAACACAAAATATTCATTCAGATATAAAAATTTTACTAATAAACCTAGAGTTAACACCACAAAGTACGACAAGAACTCATTTCGGTACGAGGCCAGCCGAATATGGAATAGTTTACCGAATGAATATCGGACGGCCTCTGACAAAAATGAGTTTCATAGATTGATTCGCACATGGGGAGGCGAATCGTGCAAATGCGCAATATACAAGCCTTAATAGAGTGTTAGAACTGTTGGAAAAAGTCCAACTCACCCACTCATCCTTAACTCAAACTTAGTGGTAATTATGTGTGTGATTGGAAAGATGTATTAATTAATGCTTAAATGTAAATTAAAAACAATTTAAAAGAAAACAAACAAATAATGTGATATGGAAATTCAATGAAAATTCATTATATGTACTACTGTAATTATAAAGTAGTTAGTCGACCAATAGCTCACTCAGAGCACACGTACATTTAATTTATTCAAGCCTTCTTCAAATTATTGTAAATATATGGGGGATTACAGTGATATAATAATTGTGTGATTACTCTGAAATAATAATTCAATAATTAAAAACGATTAAATAAGAAAACAAACAAATATTACGTATGAATATATTTGATAAAAGAATTCATTGCATTTTTATATATTTCTACATTTTTATTGTTATTATACATTTGTTTGTCGGTCAATAGCTCGCTCAGAGCTAATGTTTTCTGGTTTGTATATTATACCGACGCTAAATAAAGTTTCTTACTCTTACTCTTACTCAGTCCGGTCTTTTAAATCTTGTTAACAAGATACGTGGTGATACCCCAGGCGAACCTCCCTCTCAAGCTTTCCTTTGGAGATAACGAATGCTGATCACAGGTATACACCTTTGCAGACCACGCTCTGTTGGATTAATACGGTAGATATCGGCTAGGTATGGTTAATTGATGCACTCAGCCGGTCGTACAATGGTCGTTGACCTGCAGTTGAGAACAGAACTACACTGATGCCGGTTTCATGTAAGGTTCCTTAGTCGTTGATTTCGGGCGGCTTATGGACGATGTTGTCAAGTTGCATGGACAAAGCGTTGTAACGTGGTCATAACGCTGATATGAATCAGTGCTGTCCTCATAGGAGTAGGCGTAAGATCCGACATTCAGTATTCAGCCATTGTCCACAAAAAGCTTTCATGATAGACAGATGCAGGCAAGTTTGTTTCTCACCAGAGAGAAGCGGTCAGCAGTTTTGAATGATGTAGCAAGATGTACGGTGGCTTTTTAGGGCCATGCATTGATCTTTCCAATTTTTAAAGATTTCACTTTCGCATTTTCTCTCTTTTCTTGTCATCCTCTTAGATTCATTTTCGATATTTAAATGTTTATCTCTGATTTTTTTTTTTTATTATTCATTTTCAAGAAACTGCAACCATTTCCATACTAAAACGCCGGGAATTCGTTTTCAAGAGACGAGAACAATTCAACGACTACATGAAAACACTGAAAATTAGCGAAAACCTCGAAAATTGCGTGAAACATAAGAAATAGCAAAAAACACAGAAAATAATATCCAGCGCGGTGAAAATAATTTCCGCCGCGGCGGTACTAATTTCTACGGCGGTGAAAATAATTTCTACCGCGGTGGTAATAATTTTCACCGCGGTGGGAATAATATCCACCGCGGTGAAAATGATATCCACCGCGGTGGGAATGACTTCCACCGCGGTGAAAATAGTTTCCACCGCTGTGAAAATAATATCGACCGCGGTGGTAATAATTTCCACCGCGGTGAGAATAATATCCAACGCGGCGAAAATAATTTCCACCGCTGTGGGAATAATACCCACCGCGGTGAAAATAATATTCAACGCGGTGGTAATAATTTCCACCGCGTGGAAAATAATTTCCACCGCGTTGAAAATAATCTCCACGGCGGTGAAAATAATTTCCACGGCGGTGAAAATAATTTCCACCGCGGTGAAAATAATTTCCACCACGGTGGTAATAATTTCCACTGCGGGGGTAATAATTTCCACCGCGGTGAAAATAATATCCACCGCGGTGAAAATAATATTCTACGGCGATGGAGCGGTGGAAATTTCTCGTGATGTCATCCTAGACTCGTTTTAGGTTTTTCGCCATTTTTCTTACAGCAGCACTCCATGAGTTTGGTACACATATGTTTTATCGACTGAGCTCATCTTGTCCTTCGTGATGCTGTAAGAAAAATGGTGCTAGGATGCGATCACGCGAATTTCCACCGTGGAGAAAATTAATATACACCGTGATGAATATTATTTTTACCTCGGTGGAAATTATTACAACCGCGGTGGAAATTATTCCTACCGCGGTGAAAATTATTTTCACCGCGGTGGATATTATTCCCACCGCGGTGGAATTATTACCACCGCGGTGGATATTTTTTCACCGCAGTGGATATTATTCCCACCGCGGTGGAAATTATTACCACCGCGGTGAATATTATTTTCACCTCGGTGGAAATTATTTTCACCGCCGTGGGAATTATTCCCACCACGATGGAAATTATTTTCACCGCCGCGGAAATTATTACCACCGCGGTGGAAATTATTCTCACCTCGGTGGATATTATTTTCTTTGTTTTTTCCTATTTCTGATGTTTCACGCAATTTTCGAGGTTTTCGCTAATTTCCAGTGTTTTCATGTGATCGTTTGAATTGTTCTTGTCTCTTGAACATGAATTTCCAGCGTTTTCGTATGGAAATGGTTGCAGTTTCTTGAAAATGTATATAAAAATAAATAAAAAAAATCAGAAACAAATTTTGAAAAATCGAAAGAGGATGGCAAGGAAAGAGGGAAAATGCGAAAGTGAAATCTTGAAAATTAGGGAAAGGCAGAAAATTGGAAAGATCAATGTATGGCCCTAACAAGCCACCGTAAAGATTTCACGATGCTCTATCAGTAAAGTCCTTATCACTGATTACAATTATTTTCATCCAAATGATAGTGACTGTGCATTTGAACACTTGAAAGATGTAAAACAAGTGGTGTGCGAAATGTAGTTTACATGGTCGGAGGGAGGATATAATGCTTGGTCGCGACCATATATTTCTTGGTCGATATTTTCGAATTTTTCTTGGTCTTCGACCACAGTTTACATGTATATATATTGCAACAATGTACCGAATTTCATAAACTTAGAATAGATAGCAAGCGCCAGATCCGACATTCAATATTCAGCCGTCGTTCACAAAATAATTTCCGCGTCAATAATCGAAATACCTATTTTGTATGACAGCTGGCACCAGCTCCAAATGTACGTGAAATAAAAATAATATAAAATGGAATAATGGAGCGTTTGATGGAATTGCCTTGTTTGACGAGTCTTTTGCAATAAACTGTGACGCTGATTGAAATAATCTCAGTTTTCACAGGATCTAGCAAATACTACTAGTCGAGAAATGTATACAGCATATCCATGTCCTCCGAAAATATTGCTATCCAGAAATGGGTAATTAACTATGTTAAAATTGCAA
The DNA here is from genome assembly GCA_036873755.1 of Hanleya hanleyi. NCBI lineage: Eukaryota > Metazoa > Mollusca > Polyplacophora > Lepidopleurida > Hanleyidae > Hanleya > Hanleya hanleyi. Next base: position 42,462 of record JAVTVY010030536.1, on the reverse strand, counting down.
TCGTCTCTCTTGTCGGTCAGTCGGTGTGAGAGTAAGCTCTTTTCGCCTCTATAACGCTGCAGGACCAAATATGACGTCCCATCTATCAGTAGTTTTCTTGAAACCCAGTGAAATGGAATATATATTCTTCACAGCGTTGCATGTATAGTCATTAAGGAAGCGAATACACCATCTATATAGCGAATGATAAGGAAAGTGCTTGAAACTGATGATCATTTCACAATTTTGTATAATGCGTATGGCAAATAGCCATAATGGGACATCATATTTAGACATATATCTTAGAAATAAAATGAAGGTGACCTTCTCTCGTCGACTTGATGACAAAAGAGATGATTACAATTTCGACATCGTAAACTATCCCTTTCTGGACAGCACTGTTCCAGTGGGACCTGCATATGGCATTTGCATATCTCGCCGAGAGTGGCGTTTGCTATATCTTGTGTTAAATGTGACGATTTTAATCAACGTCGCAAAGCATTCGCAGAAAACAGGGTATACCATCAAGCGTCCACAATCAAGTTTCTGGTATTTGACGATACATATCGCATGGTGATAGCACAACACGAGCGTTACGGCGTTACGTTTGGTAACTTGTGACTAACTCCGCATAACCAGGGCTAGGATTATCAACCCTCTGCATTTCAAGATACTCGCTGTGTTCATATGAACAGTCACAGCCGAAGCGCGACTGAGATACATCCAAAATGATTTTACAGAGAGAATAAATAGATTGGTCCTCAGCGGGTTTCGAACCCACGACGCCGGCTTATCGCGTCGATATGCTACCTACTGAGCTATGACGGCCCATATGCATTACAACCGTGGATTGTCCCTTTGATGACCAACCTTCTCTCTCGGTGTTGCATTGTGCGCAACTGGCTTTATAATGTAGAAATGATATTTGATATGGCGTTTAGCCCGCCACCGAGCATATATACATATGAAATGATTTTTGAGAGAGAAAGAATAAAATGATCGTCAGCGGGATTCGACCCCATGACCCGGCTTATCGCGCCGATGCTCTGTCTACTGAATTATGACGGCCCATAGGTACTACAACCGTGGATCGTCCCTGTGATGACCAACCTTCTCTCTCGGTGTTGCAATGTGCGCAACTGGCTTTATAATGAAGAAATTATATTTGGTATGGTGTATAGCCCGCTACTGAGCATATGTAAATAGGAAATGATTTTTGAAAGAGACAGAATATATTGGTCGTCAGCGGGATTCGAACCCACGACCCCGGCTTATCGCGCCGATGCTCTACTTACTGAACTATGGCGGCCCATAGGTATTACAACCGTGGATTGTCCCTGTGATGACCAACCTTCTCTCTCAGTGTTGCAATGTGCACAGACGTATGAGATACATCATACCCTGGATAATGATTTTACAACGAAAATCATGTGGATTAAGAATACTGATCAGCGATACGGATTTGATATTTCTGGAACATCATGTTTTTGCCGACATCAATTGAAAACTGTCGACCGCTTCTCTTTTGCAGGAAACGAGCCTATTGTATGTATACTGTGATTTGTGTTGTTGTTTTTTTCTGAATTTGGTACTAATACTGTTATACGAATTAGGTCTTTGGATTATGGACGCAGAAATTCTTTAATGGACGACGGCTGAATATAGAGTGACGGAGTAGACGCTAATATTCATAGAACCAAATACAGGTCTGTCAAAGGTGAGGCACTCTAAAAACATTCAGAACTGACAGTGAAGCCTCCTTGTGAGAATATGTGTATCTAAAACTTCGCCCCCCTTTGCGTGAGGCTTCTTAGCTGAACCGATTGCGAAGTTCTCTTTTTGGTCGAAGAGGATGAGCTGTTATATGATCAGGCAGGCTGAAGAATTTTCAGGATCTTATTGCTGATGTTGGGACCATAGAGTAGGATGGGCAATAAACGATTTGAGGAGTGTTGACACTGAATAGCAAGCATCAGATCCGACATTCAATATTCAGCCGTCGTTCATAAAAGAATATCTGCGTTAGTAATCGAAATACCTATTTCCTATGACAGTTAGCATCAATTCCAATGTGTATGAAATAAAAATAATAATAAAACACATGAGGTTTTCCTGCAACGGAGAAGCAGTCAAAAGTTTGCAATGATGTGAGCAAGACATGATTATGTTCTTTACATAAAATTCCAATCACTGTTCATTAGTCTTTATCCAGATAAATTTTCAAGTCTTTCTTTCAGAGTATTTATCTCCGTCTAGTGACTATGCATTTGAACAATTGAAAGATGTAAAACAAGTGGTGTGCGAAATGTAGTTTACATGGTCGGAGGGAGGATATAATGCTTGGTTGCGACCATATATTTCTTGGTCGATTTTTTCGAATTTTTCTTGGTCTTCGACCACAGTTTACATGTATATATATTGCAACAATGTACCGAATTTGATCAACTTAGAATGGATAGCAAGCGCCAGATCCGACATTCAATATTCAGCCGTCGTTCACAAAATAATTTCCGCGTCAATAATCGAAATACCTATTTTGTATGACAGCTGCCACCAGCTCCATATGTACGTGAAATAAAAATAATATAAAATGGAATAATGGAGCGTTTGATGGAATTGCCTTGTTTGACGAGTTTTTTGCAATAAACTGTGACGCTGATTGAAATCATCTCAGTTTTCACAGGATCTAGCAAATACTACTAGTCGAGAAATGTATACAGCATATCCATGTCCTCCTAAGATATTGCTATCCAGAAATGGGGAACTAACTATGTTAAAATTGTAATCATCTCTCTTGTTGGTCAGTCGGCGTGAGAGTAAGCTCTTTTCACCTCTATAACGCTGCAGGACCAAATATGACGTCCCATCTATCAGTAGTTTTCTTGAAACCCAGTGAAATGGAATATATATTCTTCACAGCGTTGCATATATAGTCATTAATGAAGCGAGTACACAGTCTATATAGCTAATGCTAAGGAAAGTGCTTGAAACTGATGATCATTTCATAATTTTGTATAATGCGTAGGGCAAATAGCCATAATGGCACATCATATTTAGACATATATTTCAGAAATAAAATGAAGCTGACCTTCTCTCGTCGACTTGATGACAAAAGAGATGATTACAATTTCGACATCGTAAATTATCCCTTTCTGGACACCAATGTTCCAGTGGGACCTGCATATGGCATTTGCATATCTCGCCTGTAGTGGCGTTTGCTATATCTTGTGTGTTAAATGTGACGATTTTAATCAACGTCGCAAAGCATTCGCAGAAAACAGGGTATACCATCAAGCGTCCACAATCAAGTTTCTGGTATTTGACGATACATATCGCATGGTGATAGCACAACACGAGCGTTACGGCGTTACGTTTGGTAACTTGTGACTAACTCCGCTTAACCAGGGCTAGGATTATCAACCCTCTGTATTTCAAGATACTCGCTGTGTTCATATGAACAGTCACAGCCGAAGCGCGACTGAGATACATCTAAAATGATTTTAGAGAGAGAATAAATAGATTGGTCCTCAGCGGGTTTCGAACCCACGACGCCGGCTTATCGCGTCGATACGCTACCTACTGAGCTATGACGGCCCATATGCATTACAACCGTGGATTGTCCCTTCTCTCTCGGTGTTGCAATGTGCGCAACTGGCTTTATAATGTAGAAATGATATTTGATATGGCGTTTAGCCCGCCACCGAGCATATATACATATGAAATGATTTTTGATTTCCACCGCGGCGGTACTAATTTCTACGGCGGTGAAAATAATTTCTACCGCGGTGGTAATAATTTCCACCGCGGTAGGAATAATATCCACCGCGGTGAAAATAATTTCCACCGCGGTGGGAATGATTTCCACCGCGGTAAAAATAGTTTCCACCGCTGTGAAAATAATATCGACCGCGGTGGTAATAATTTCCACTGCGGTGGGAATAATATCCACCGCGGCGAAAATAATTTCCACCGCTGTGAGAATAATACCCTCCGCGGTGAAAATAATATTCAACGTGGTGGTAATAATTTCAACCGCGGCGAAAATAATTTCCATGGCAGTGAAAATAATTTCCACCACGGTGGGAATAATTTCCACCGCGGTGAAAATAATATCCACGGCGGTGAAAATAATATTTACCGCGCTGGAGCGGTGGAAATTTCTCTTGATGTCATCCTAGTCTCGTTTTAGGTTTTTCGCCATTTTTCTTACAGCAGCACTCCATGAGGTTGGTACACATATGTTTTATCGACTGAGCGCATCTTGTCCTTCGTGATGCTGTAAGAAAAATGGTGCTAGGATGCGATCACGCGAATTTCCACCGCGTAGAAAATTAATATCCACCGTGGTGAATATTATTTTTACCACGGTGGAAATTATCCCTACCGCGGTGAAAATTATTTTCACCGCGGTGGATATTATTCCCACCGCGGTGGAAACTATTACCACCGCGGTGGATATTTTTTTCACCGCAGTGGATATTATTCCCACCGCGGTGAATATTATTTTCACCTCGGTGGAAATTATTACCACCGCGGTGAAAATTATTTTCACCGCGGTGGATATTATTTTCTTTGTTTTTTGCTATTTGTGATGTTTCACGCAATTTTCGAGGTTTTCGCTAATTTCCAGTGTTTTTATGTGATCGTTTGAATTGTTCTTGTCTCTTGAACATGAATTTCCAGCGTTTTCGTATGGAAATTCTTGCAGTTTCTTGAAAATGTATTAAAAAAAATTAAAAAAAATCAGAAACAAATTTTGAAAAATCGGAAATGAATCTAAGAGGATGGCAAGAAAAGAGAGAAAATGCGAAAGTGAAATCTTGAAAATTAGAGAAAGAAAATTGGAAAGATCAATGTATATGGCCCTAACAAGCCACCGTAAAGATTTCACGATGCTCTATCAGTAAAGTCCTCATCACTGATTACAATTATTTTTATCCAAATGATAGTGACTGTGCATTTGAACACTTGAAAGATGTAAAACAAGTGGTGTGCGAAATGTAGTTTACATGGTCGGAGGGAGGATATAATGCCTGGTCGCGACCATATATTTCTTGGTCGATTTTTTCGAATTTTCTTGGTCTTCGACCACAGTTTACATGTATATATATTGCAACAATGTACCGAATTTGATAAACTTAGGATGGATAGCAAGCGCCAGATCCGACATTCAATATTCAGCCGTCGTTCACAAAATAATTTCCGCGTCAACAATCCAAATACCTATTTTGTATGACAGCTGGCACCAGCTCCAAATGTACGTGAAATAAAAATAATATAAAATGGAATAATGGAGGAGTTTGATGGAATTGCCTTGTTTAACGAGTTTTTTGCAATAAACTGTGACGCTGATTGAAATCATCTCAGTTTTCACAGGATCTAGCAAATACTACTAGTCGAGAAATGTATACAGCATATCCATGTCCTCCTAAAATATTGCTATCCAGAAATGGGGAACTAACTATGTTAAAATTGTAATCATCTCTCTTGTTGGTCAGTCGGCGTGAGAGTAAGCTCTTTTCACCTCTATAACGCTGCAGGACCAAATATGACGTCCCATCTATCAGTAGTTTTCTTGAAACCCAGTGAAATGGAATATGTATTCTTCACAGCGTTGCATATATAGTCATTAATGAAGCGAGTACACAGTCTATATAGCTAATGCTAAGGAAAGTGCTTGAAACTGATGATCATTTCACAATTTTGTATAATGCGTATGGCAAATAGCCATAAGGGCACATCATTTAGACATATATCTCAGAAATGAAATGAAGCTGACCTTCTCTCGTCGACTTGATGACAAAAGAGATGATTACAATTTCGACATCGTAAACTATCCCTTTCTGGACAGCATTTGCATATCTCGCCCATAGTGGCGTTTGCTATATCTCGTGTTAAATGTGACGATTTTAATCAACGTCGCAAAGCATTCGCAAAAAAACAGGGTATACCATCAAACGTCCCACAATCAAGTTTCTGATATTTGACGATACATATCGCATGGTGATAGCACAACACGAGCGTTACGGCGTTACGTTTGGTAACTTGTGACTAACTCCGCTTAACCAGGGCTAGGATTATCAACTCTGTGCATTTCAAGATACTCGCTGTGTTCAAATGAACAGTCACAGCCGAAGCGCGACTGAGATACATCTAAAATGATTTTAGAGAGAGAATAAATAGATTGGTCCTCAGCGGTGTTCGAACCCACGAAGCCGGCTTATCGCGTCGATACGCTACCTACTGAGCTATGACGGCCCATATGCATTACAACCGTGGATTGTCCCTTTGATGACCAACCTTCTCTCTCGGTGTTGCAATGTGCGCAACTGGCTTTATAATGTAGAAATGATATTTGATATGGCGTTTAGCCCGCCACCGAGCATATATACATATGAAATGATTTTTGAGAGAGAAAGAAGAAATTGATCGTCAGCGGGATTCGAACCCATGACCCGGCTTATCGCGCCGATGCTCTGCCTACGGAATTATGACGGCCCATAGGTACTACAACCGTGGATCGTCCCTGTGATGACCAACCTTCTCTCTCGGTGTTGCAATGTGCGCAACTGGCTTTATAACGAAGAAATGATATTTGGTATGGCGTATAGCCCGCTACTGAGCATATGTAAATAGGAAATGATTTTTGAAAGAGACAGAATATATTGGTCGTCAGCGGGATTCGAATCCACGACCCCGGCTTATCGCCCCGATGCTCTACTTACTGAGCTATGACGGCCCATAGGTATTATACCCGTGGATTGTCCCTGTGATGAACAAACTTCTCTCTCGGTGTTGCAATGTGCACATACGTATGAGATACATCATACTCTGGATAATGATTTTACAACGAAAATCATGTGGATTAAGAATATGATCAGCGATACGGATTTGATATTTCTGGAACATCATGTTTTTGCCGACATCAATTGAAAACTGTCGACCGCTTCTCTTTTGCAGGAAACGAGCCTATTGTATGTATAATATGATTTGTGTTGTTGTTTTTTTCTGAATTTGGTGCTAATGCTGTTATACGAATTAGGTCTTTGGATTATGGACGCAGAAATTCTTTAATGGACGACGGCTGAATATAGAGTGACGGAGTAGACGCTTATATTCATATAACCAAATACAGGTCTGTCAAACGTGAGGCACTCTAAAAACTTTCAAAACTGAGAGTGAAGCCTCCTTGTGAGAATATGTGTATCTAAAACTTCGCCCCCCGCGCCGCCCCCCTTTGCGTGAGGCTTCTTAGCTGAACCGATTGCGAAGTTCTCTTTTTGGTCGAAGAGGATGAGCTGTTATATGATCAGGCAGGCTGGAGAATTTTCAGGATCTTATTGCTGATGTTGGGACCATAGAGTAGGATGGGCAATAAACGATTTGAGGAGTGTTGACACTGAATAGCAAGCGTCACATCCGACATTCAATATTCAGCCGTCGTTCATAAAAGAATATCTGCGTTAGTAATCGAAATACCTATTTCCTATGACAGTTAGCATCAATTCCAATGTGTATGAAATAAAAATAATAATAAAACACATGAGGTTTTCCTGCAACGGAGAAGCAGTCAAAAGTTTGCAATGATGTGAGCAAGACAGGATTATGTTCTTTACATAAAATTCCAATCACTGTTCATTAGTCTTTATCCAGATAAATTTTCAAGTCTTTCTTTCAGAGTATTAATCTCCGTCTCGCTTTGTTTCTGGTGTAAAACAGGGCTATATCATCAAGAAGAACGGACGTTATTTCCTTATTCCTTATTCCCGTTTCGATATTCTAAATCGCGCTATGCGAAAGTAGTAACCTTCATGAAAATCGATGTATTTCGACAACCATTCTGTCTTTCATAGCACGAATGGGACCATGTTTCCCCCAATAAATTTCTTCGGTGTGAATATAAATTTGAGAAGAATACTTCAAATTTGTGATATTAAGAACATTTCTAAAGGGTCGTGGTAAAATCTGTGTACATTGCACAATATTTTGCTAGCCACTTTTAGAGTGGTCTAGATATCTTCCTAATAAATTTATCTATCTTTCTGACCCATTTTTGGGCGTTTAAAGCGGGGTTGTCATACTCTTCGAGACAGCGCTAAATTGGTATTTAGAGTGGTCTAGATATCTTCCTAATAAATTTATCTATCTTTCTTACCCATTTTTGGGCGTTTAAAGCGGGCTACCATACCCTCCGAGACAGCGCTTAATGGATATTATCTGGATATGGTCAATATACACGGACTGTATTTGTTAGTCCCACTCACCCAGAAATCTAATTTGTGCCACTTTCAGAGTGGTCTAGATATCTTCCTAATAAATCTATCTATCTTTCTGACCCAGTCTTTGGCGTTTAAAGCGGGGCTGCAATACCCTCCGAGACAGCACTAAATAGGTATTATCTAGATATGGTCAATTTACACCGACTGTATTTGTTGCTCTCATTCACCCAGAAATCGAATTTGTGCTACTGTTAGAGTGGTCTAGATATCTTCCTAATAAATTTATCTATCTTTCTGACTCATTTTTGGGCGTTTAAAGCGGGGCTGCAATACCCTCCGAGACAGCGCTAAACGGGTATTATCTGGGCATGGTCAATTTACACCGACTGTATTTGTTTCTCCCACTCACCCAGAAATCGAACTTTTGCCACTTTTAGAGTGGTCTAGATATCTTCCTAATAAATTTATCTATCTTTCTGACTCATTTTTGGGCGTTTAAAGCAGGGCTGCCATACCCTCCGAGACAGCGCTAAATGGGTATTATCTGGATATGGTCAATTTACACCGACTGTATTTGTTGGTCCTATTTATCCAGAAATCGAATTTGTGCCACCTTCAGATTGGCCTAGATATCTTTCTAATAAATTTATCTATCCTTCTGACCAATTTTTGAGAGTTAAAAGCGGGGACACCATACCCTCCGAGACAACGCTAAATGGGTATTATCTAGATATGGTCAATTTACACCGACTGCATTTGTTGGTCTTTTCCATCCAGAAATCGTTTTTGTGCCACTTTTATAGTGGTCTAGGTATCTTTCTAATAAATTTATCTATCGTTCTGACCCATTTTTTGGCGTTTAGACTCTGCATTATTAAAGAAGTTGACATCCAGCAAATTGCTAGTTATAACTATAAGGTACAAAAAATCACGAGGTCATAACACGAGATATATGCTGTGATTTTAGAATTTGACCTCGGATTACGGAACACTGACATCAAAAACATCATATATGACCTCAAGAGGTCAAACCCAACATTATTTAAGAAGTTGTTAAGCAGCAAAATGCTAGTTATAACTATAACTGACCAAAAAGCCACGAGTCGTAATAAAAAATATGCCGCGGATTTTGAATTTTACATCGGATTATAGATCACAGACCTCGAAAACATCATATATGACCCCAAGAGGTCAAACTCAGAATTATTTAAGAAGTTGTTATCCAGCAAAATGCCAGTAATAACTATTAGGTACAAAAAATCACGAGGTCATAACACGAGATATATGCTGTGAATTTGGAATTTGACCTCGGATTATGGATCACAGACCTCGAAAATAGCATATATGACCTAAAGAAGTCAAACCCAGCATTATTTAAGAAGTTCTCGTCCAGCAAAAGGCTAGTTGTAACTATAGCTGACAAAAAAATGATGAGGTCATAACACGAGAATTACGCTCTGAATATGGAATTTGACATCGGATTAGGGACCACTGACCGCGGAAACATTACCTTTGACCTCAAGAGGTCAAACCCAGCATTATTTAAGAAGATGTTAAGCAGCAAAATGCTATTTATAACTATAACTGACCAAAATGGCATGAGTCATAATAAAAAATATGCCGCGGATTTTGAATTTTACATCGGATTATAGATCACTGACCTCGAAAACATCATATATGACCCTAGATTTCAAACCCAGTCTTTTTTAAGAAATTTGTATCCAGCAAAATCCGAATTATAACTATAGCTGACAAAAAAATCATGAGGTCATAACACGAGAAATACGCTCTGGATATGGAGTTTGACATCGGATTATAGACCTCGAAAACATCAGATATGGCCCCAAGAGGCAAACCCAGCCTAATTCAAGAAATTTGTATCCAGCAAATTGCTAGTTATAACTATAACGTACAAAAAGCCATGAGGTATATATGCCGTGAATTTGGAAATTGTCCTCTAATGCTAGGGTAACTCCTAGCCTGTATCAAGGTGTGCTATACATCAAATGAAAGCCCTTACCCTATGCTTTTTTTTTATATATAGCATATCCGGGTAGATAGTTGAGGAGCAGAAGGCGACCCCCTTTTTATAGCAATATATGCTTCATGGTCGTTAGCGATTTCAAGCTTTTGCCCAAAACGCCGCCCAAAAGTCATTTCATACCAATTTTGAGGTCGCTATATGCCATTTTCGAGGTCGCCGATCGCGAACCCGTGGTCAAATTTCAAAACCATGGCTTATTTCTCGTGACCTCATGATTTGTACGTCAGCTATAGCTACAACTACAATTTTGCAGGATAATAACTTCTTCACTAAAGCTGGGCTTAAAAACTTGACGTCACATATAATAATTTCGAGATCAGTGATCCATAATCCGAGGTTAAATTCCAAATCCACATCATATTTCTTGTGTTATGACCTAATGACTTTTTTGTCAGTTATAGTTACAACTAGCAATTTGCTGGATAGCAACATCTTAAATAAGGCTGGGTTTGACATTTAGAGGTCATATGTAATGTTTCCTAGGTCAGTGATCTATAATCCTTTGTCAAATTCCAGTTTTTCTACAGGCGTATATAATGCAAAAATGGTTAGCCTACTTGGAATATTTTTATTCAAAGTTTTTGGTCATCTACACTTACCCTTTTCCCTTCAAAATACATACATAGGAGGCAAAATAAGCTTTAGATTTGCCTGTAGAGAAGTCAATTTTGCTTCAATCCCTCCCAAATTTCACAATCCAGTTTTAAATGTATTGTACAATATTCACAGTAAAAGATTCTGCTAAATTTGATTTTATTTCTCTGACACAATTTCATTTATCTATGTCAACTTAACAGAAATGGCATATTTTCAGTCTTACAATTTGGCCTTTCTTTTTCTGCTCTGCTGGCGTTAATATCCAGCAAATTTCCCCAAATTTCAGAATATAATCATTCAGTTAAGGTAGAATCAGGTGTGCAAAAATGGTTAGCCTACTTGGAATATTTCTATTCAAAGTCTTCGGTCATCTATCTACCCTATCCAGAAGGCAAAATAAGCTTTGGATTTGCCTGTAGAGAAGCCAATTGTGCTCCAATCTGTCCCAAATTTCATACTCTAGTTTAAAATTTATTGTACATTATACACTTTAAAAGATTTTGCGCAATTTCGTGGGATTTCTCTGATTCAAATTCATTTATCTATGTCATCTTAACGGAAATGGCATAATTTCATACAATTTCAAATTCATTGTACATCATTCACATTAAAATATTCTGCGCAATTTGATGTGATTTCTTGGACTCAATTTCATTTATCTATATGTCAACTTAAAAGAAATGGCCTATTCTCAGTCCTACAATTTTGCCTTTCCTTTTTTGCACTGCTGGCGTCAATATCCAGCCATTTTCCCCCCCAAATTTCAGAATATAATCATTCTATCAGGGTAGAATTAGGACTGCAAAAATGGTTAGCCTCCTTGGAATATTTTTATTCAAAGTTCTTGATAAGCTATCTGCTCTAAATACATGTAAAAATGACAAAATATGCATTATATTTACCTGTAGAAAAATCTATTTTCCTTCTATCTTCAAATTTGACGCACTATAGTATTTTTCTTATAATTAGTCGCGGGTTTGAGGGCTTCTGTAAAATCAGCCGTATGGTTAAAATCAATTTCCTTTTTTAGAACGTATATAACAAAGTTATATCTATAGAATGTCATACCACTCTCCGTGATAAGTGCTACAAAACTTGAGTTTTAGAGCTTTTTTGTACTACCCGGGTTAAATGCCATAAGGGTTGTTCACGTGAATCTTCACCAATACATGGTATGCCGTCATAATCTATTCCTTTTTCTCTGGCCAAAGGGCAATAGGCGGGGTGAGCTATTCAGTTCTATAAATGGGAAAGTGTCCTCAATCGATGTTACCTTCACAAGGACAGGGGCAATGCCTCCATGAGTGACTGCATGAATTAAAATGACACCTTCACACGATCTTTATTTCAATGACGGTGTAATCTATGGATGGCCGTATGCCCTATATTTACATTTTTATAGCAAATATCCCATTATTGATCCAGTCGATTAGAGTCGGACATCATCAACGGTATTGTAAGTGTATAGTTTAATTTGATTGCTCTCTCGTTAATTACATTTGTAAACATACGATGCATCAAAGAGCACTGATTGAAATTCTGCCTACAAATTGAACTATTGATAGGTACAAATAACACGACGTCCTGGTGTATGAAAGCGACGTCGTCGTCCTATCACTCAACATTGTCAAAGGCGACACGCGACGCGAAAGGGCGACATCGTGTTTTGGAAGACTACGTCACCCTTTGCGTTGTCGCTCACACTTTTGATGAGGTAATGCGGGGCACACTTTTCGTCCAACTAGATCACCATACTATTGAAGTGATACGGTTATGCTGTGTCTGAGAGGCGTCCAAATCTTTGAGGTGTCGAGGACATTTGCATAACATAGCGGCTGTACTGGTCCACCCGTATTCTCGAATCTTTCGTTCTTTGTCAACGACAATAGTTTAATCTCATGTCTTCATAACCAAACGACAAACAGAGCAACCCTTGAATGACATCTCGCCCCGCCTATTGCCCTTTGGCCAGAGAAAAAGGAATAGATTATGACGACATACCATGTATTGGTGAAGATTCACGTGAACAACCCTTATGGCATTTAACCCGGGTAGTACAAAAAAGCTCTAAAACTCAAGTTTTGTAGCAGTTATCACGGAGAGTGGTATGACATTCTATAGATATAACTTTGTTATATACGTTCTAAAAAAGGAAATTGATTTTAACCATACGGCTGATTTTACAGAAGCCCTCAAACCCGCGACTAATTATAAGAAAAATACTATAGTTCTAAATTGGGTGTACATCATTCACATTTAAAGGTTTTGCCGAATTAATTTTTTTCTGCTATGACAGAATTGCATTCACCTATGTCAAAAGTTAAATTTCAACGCACCCTCGTGCACGCTGATTTCAAATCTGAAAACCGTTTTGCAAAATTCGAAATACTTTCGGAGTTATGGCCCTCTGAAAGTCGAGTTTCGGCCAATTTTAATGACTTAAAAAAATCATATAAAAAACTATAAAGAATTTGAGAAGACTGTTCTGTTGAAAGTGTTTGGATTTTTTCATAGTATTTTTGGCATATTTTTATATATATATCGTTATGTAAAAGTTTAATTTTCGATATCTTCCTTCAAGGCGATCTATGTTTTACTGGAACGAAAACCGTACCACATCTGTATTTGGTGCATAAGATCTAAAAAACCAAGAAAGGTTTGGCTTGTATTATTTAGTCCTAGGTCCTGACTGCTGGAAATGGGTCACTACGGCCCTAGCAGCAAATAATTAAGCCTAACAGGCCTGGGAGGGCGCAAATGGTCCCCCTACCAAACATTCTGCGTTGTCTCCGGAACGACTAAAATGCAGAGCTGAAACTCCGAAACTTTATAGCTTATCATATTGGCGCCATTTTCAGCCCATTTGCATAACCCCCCGAGTAGAGGATCATGGGTAAATTCAAGATGTCGCCCAAGTGGGGTACCAGGAAAATTATGTTTTCGTCATATTTCTTCAAAATCTCTGCTTTTTCGAGATGAAAAGTGGGCAAAAATTCTTTTATTTCACAACACATTAATATTTACTAATTTATCATGCAGTTTTTGCGGAGAAATCGCATAAATAAAAAAGTCGGAAAATCTGACCGAACGAGAGATCCTGAAGGATCTTGGCGCCCACCATTATCCGATAATTGTAAGCTAATAACAAGAGGATCTTTTGTCCATTGTTACTAAGAACAAACGATTGATTTGTTGCAGAAATTTGAATTTGAGCGATAAAGAATGATACTTCTTCACTGCACTGCAATTTATTTCTGCAATCGCAAAGACACAAAGTAGGTCTGCTGTTACCCAACATATAAATAGAAACAATTTGTTGTTCAATATAGATTTATTAAGAAAACATAATGTCGAGTTCACCCTGTCGAATACGATGACATGAAATGCCTGGTAACAAGGTTTGACTCTGAAATTAAAGATGGCAGGTAGGTGGCCATAGTACATAGTCCGTAGATTCCTTCTGTATATAGGAGCACCTCCAATGCTAGGAGTGTTATACATGCATACATAGAATTGAAAGTCCATTAATTACAACACATATAAGGGAAGTGGGAAGAGGTGCCGAGCCACATGACTTCATAGTATAGTCTTCCGGTTAACCTATTTTAAAGCACATACCAAGAATATGTGTTGTATCTCAGGTATGCTTTTATTGTACCTGTTCATGTGGAAACTTGGATGATATGACCACACGGCCCCTAGCACCGGCATAAGAGGTATTAAGGCATATTAAAAGTAAAGTAGAATATGCGGGAAGGTGTTGAATGTCATTTGGAGCATTGCACGTGAAAGGTTACAGGTGACATCACAGAGCGTTGAAGAGTTCAGTTCTCTCATAATGAAGAGTGTACAGCTATCGCCTGAGAACACCCATCAGATTTGCGACATACCCAGGGTCGCTCAGACGAGATGAAGGGTCTATGATAAAGGCAGATATATCCTCTGAAGCCCTTGCAATGTCACGAAGGTCTTTGAGGCACTCGGCACACAGTTTTGTAAATCAGGGCAAGAAATTTGTCTCTTGTGTCCTGAGGGATCTCGCACGTGACAAGGATATGTATGCGAGACTGGATGTTCAGAGCACAGCTGGCAGGTTGGATCTACAGCAAACAGGTTAAACACAGCTTTGTTTGACTGGAGTACATAGCTTCCTGTCAGAAGCCTCGGCTGAATGGAGAGGGCTCGGACATCTGTTACACACATCGAGATAGAGGATTTCCCAGGATGAGGTTTTCCTGTTGGAAAGTAGCTGGGGGTCATATATCTGAGAGAAAGATACATATTAAATTTTTAAATGGGACTAAAAACACATGTTGCATAAATAGACTGCAATGCTGACCTGTGTACCAAATTTGAAAAAAAATCCGTTAGTTCCCTGGAATTTGTAAAAAAATAAACGCTGTTATGTATTGGTTTAGACTATGGAACTTGTCCCACTTTTCGCTACCGATTCATGTACGACATGTCACTGATTGAGAAGGGAATAATTATCTTTTACTTTTTTTCTGGCTATAACTTACCATTACTGAAGACGGAATAAAAAATTTGCAATGAACTGTTTGGGAAGTACCTGATGCTGGCGACATAATAGAAGAAAAGGAATGTTTGTACTTACTTGTCAGAAGACACTCCAACGATTAAGTACAGGAATCGACACCTCGTCAGAGCATCCTGGTGATCTCTATCTCTTCTTCACGATACCCATTTCAAGGCATCAAAGTCAAGGCATCTTGGAGATGCCCATGCAGGCCACCCGTGGACATTGGTAGAGCGTAACTCAAGGACTGGCTTGAAGTATGTGCCAGGAGCCTCGAGTGAGTGTAAATTGTCCGTATTTTACACATTTTTAATCTGGTGCTCAAAGGTGACAAATCACACTGATTTTGGTCATTGGCTATGAACTGGGACCCTTTATTGGACGTCTGATTATGGATTAAGGGAGTAGATGCTTAGAATTATCGATGTATTAGAATTCATATAGTAAATTTCTAGTATGCTCGAATTCGTTCTTGCTTTCGTGTAGAAATTCATTCTATTTTCATTTGTGATTGTTGTCCGATTTGGTGAGAAATATGTTGGAGATGACTTTCAATGAACGGATGTAAATGCACAGATGCACAGTCCATGGTTAGACCAGTAAGTTGGTATTACGCCAGCCTGCACACTCTTTTCATTGGTGTAGATGTGGTCGAGTAATGTCCCATTTACAGTTGTAGGTTCACTGATTAACTGGGTAAGTGCTAATTCCTGTTCCATGAATTGTACAAATGTATTATCTTTCTCCAGCAAGTTCATATTAAAATCTCCAAGAAAGAAAGTAGGTTTCTGTGTATTTATGAATGGCTGGATATTGTTGCGTACAACATGTTCTAGTTGTAAATTTGACAGTTTTGGTGTTTTGTAGATGAATATAACTTGAACATCATTTCTTTTGATTTGTGCATTTATGAAGATAAATTCAACGTCATCATAGATGTGAGAATTGATCTTCTTCACAGTTATATCATCCTTTATGTATGCGACTAGTCCATGAAATGGTCTGGTCATGTTCGATGGCCGAGCTTCATCTAATCTGTACGTTTGAAACCCTGGCAGCTCATACTGATCAGCTCTGTCTGTATTTACAAGACGTGTCTCACAAATTCCAATTAAGTCTGCATTCTGTATATTTGGGTCACTCTTGATATCGTCTATACGTAAATGCAGGGATCTGGCATTGTTGAACAGTAGTTTTACCTGAGAGTTGTCAATACTGTACAGAGGTGTATAACACAACTGAAGTGGATTCTTGTAAAGCCTTTCCATTTCTTGGTGTACCTTTTCATCCACTTTTAATGCTTTCTCATTGAAGTCAAGAATGTGCAAGTTTGCTAATTTGCGAACTCGTGACAGTGCAACATAATGAACATGTGGTGGTTTATAACTGGAGCTTAGATCTACAACAAGTTCATCAACTGTGGCGCCTTGCGCTTTGTGAACAGTCTTAGCTGCAGCTGGGGCAAGTGGAAATTGGATTCTTTGGTAAGTTTTTTTGTTATGAAGAAATGTCCGTTTTGTTTCAAATACTGGTGTCCATTGCCGATCAATATCTGTACAATAGAGATGTTTGTATTGCTTTCTTCTTTTGCTACCAATGTTTGTATCGGAAAAAGCACCCATACAATGGCTGGTCTCTTAGATGTTCCTTTGTACTCGATGTGTTTCAGAATTCCTGATGCACCATTTGTTAATCCATCATCGACATCAACATTGACTGTTACATCATATGTCATGTCAACCGCAAGTTTCAGTACACTAGGCAGGTTTCCAGTTTGGTTGAGTTTGTCTTTCTTATTAATTTCTTCTACGAAGTGGATCTTAGTCTCTTTGTTCATGTTCACGGGGGAAATAATATCTGTATCAGCGAAGACGTCTACTTTTGTAGTTTTCAGATCTTGAATCAATGTGCTGTTGAAGTTATCAACTTTCTTGTTCTCTGTAAATAAATGCAGAGCTTTCCTGGGATAGTTTCCAGATGTTGTAGAAATCGTGTGAGATGTGATAATTTCTTTATCTGTTGGTTGGAGTTTATTGAATCTTAACCTGTTCAACAAATGGCAAGTCATCTTTTTGTCTCATAATTTCGGTGAGTTCAAACATTTGGAAATGTTTTTTCCATAAGTTGCTTGCTAGACCGATAGACAAATCAGAGAAGATCCATGAATCTGCTACGGGACATAATTGATAAAAGTCTCCGACAGCTATTATACTTATCCCTCCGAAATCTCGTTTTGTACCCGTTAGTTCTTGTAGTCGGTCATGCATGAAAGCGAATAGCTTGTTACCAACCATGGAGATTTCATCGATAATGATAACAGCAAGGTCTTTGTAAGTTGTTCGAAATGTATTTAGCTCATCACTGTACATATGCTGTTGTGTTTGGAACATTTTCTTGTGGAAAGCAGAGGCTATTGTTACTCCATTTATGTTGTAAGCTGCCTTTCCTGTGAATGCTGTTCGCAAGATCTTTATAGTATCTGGGTCATCACCATCTTTGGAATTTAGAAGTCTATGTAGTGTTTGGTAGAGAGCTTGTATTACTACAGATTTTCCAACGCCTGCTCCTCCCGACAGGAATGCGTAAAGGGGATCAGTCTTTGTAGAAATCCATTGTATAACGTGATTGAAGAATTCTCGTTGTTTAATGTTAAGAGATCGGACCAACGCCCTGTATTCATCATCTGGAAGCAGTACTGAATTTGTTTCAACGGATACAGAGATATCTGGTAAATCAAGATCTTGGCCAATATCTGCTGTGCCCTGAGATTGTGTCGGGGGAATAAAGTGGATAAACTCCTCTGACTGACTGGTAGATTGCTCAGCATCTTCTGCTTGCACTTGTTCAGTGTTGGGTGCTAAAATATCAAACTCTGTGGCCAGGTCTTGTTCAGCTTGTTGCCTCGCTAGATCTAATTCTTCAACATGGTGTTCGTATTTTTGCAGCAGTGGTAAAATCTCTGCACTTTTATTTTGGTAATGACCTTCATATGTGTCGTATCCACCCTTAAGATCTTTGTTTTCATCTCTCCATGGCATAAATAGAATAAGTTTTTCTCTGTAGAAGTTCTCAGAATTTGTGCTCTTGCTGTATCTTACATATCGTATTACCTTTGGGTTCTTCCTTTTTCTGATTGTTATGCCACCTCGCAATTTCATCACAATATTTGTATCACCGAACTCTGTATCACTGTCTGTCTCTTCGTTGTCAGATGCCGGTAAATGACTTTTATCATCATCATTGCATTCAACTTCAAAAGTAGGTTCCTTTTGTCTATACTTCACTTCTAACTCGGAAACATAATCAGCGAGACAGTATTTTTCAATTTTTCGGGGTCTTTTTGCATACCTCTTGATGATGTTGTCAGATTCAATGTCTGTTGAGTCATCTGGAAGCTGTTCCAGCTGTTCTTCAGTTTTTAAGAGAAAAACTCGCTGGTCTGGAGGAGATGTATTGATGAATACTACTTCACGAGATGCTCGTGTGAGTGGCATCTGTAACACGAGATATGATGCTTCTTGGGCACTTATTTCAACAAAATTGAGGAACTGGTTTCCAATATGTCGAACCTGCCTCTTGAGATCCATGTTTCCCTCTGTTGCTTCTTTAGATGCCTGTTCTAGCATAGTACTCATACCTCGCTGTGATTTGCTGATATAGGAAACAATGTACATTGCACAGGCATAGGGGTCAAGTACAAATTGTATGTCCAGGTTTGCTCTCCATGCGCTAAGCACAACTTTATTGTAATAATTCACACACATCTCTGATGGTTTTCTTTTCAAAAACACCTTGGGCCCTTTGAGAGAGCTTCGTATGCATTTAATATATTCTGATTCTTCCATTTGCACAACATCTTTTAGAAATTGTTCGTATGACATATCACATCCGTCCTTGAACTCGTTCATTCTAGCATGTATTTCTGAGTATTTTTTCCTGTACTCCTCGACATCATTTTCTAGTGGTTCTAAGACCATTGTCTTTTGAAGTGGTGGAAGGGGAAAGCCAAACCTACAGACAGATCTACCACCTTTCTTGCATGTTTTCGAATGCTTATGCATCTGGAGTTTAACCAAGTCTCGTAGGTCTTCCTCGACATCTAGGGAACAAGTCACATATTTGTCAACATACTGAACAATGTCGTCCTCAGAATCCACATTATATTTTGGTGCATTCTCTGTCCATACTATCATGTGAGTGTGTGGCGAGCCTCGATTTTGAAATTCAATACGTTGGAATGTATCAGTAACAGTTCCAATTGGAGAGTGTTCACTTTTAAGTACAGTGTTTACAAATACTTGCACTCTGTGTCATATTTTCTATGTCTTTATCGGAACATGGCACACCAGCTAAGACAGCTAAAGTTTTAAGTAACTCTGTCCAACGAGTATCAGCTGAAGATAATGACATAAACCATGTTGGGAGGCCTAATTGTCTAATCATAGCAAATACATCCTTTTTTCTTGAAGAAAGGTATGCTGGAGAATTACGAAGTGTTCTAAAAATGTAGTAACCTTCGTACAAGTTAACTATCTTGTCAGCAATTTCAGGGTTTCGCGCTTCTTTTGCTGTAATTTTCTTTCTTTCACTTTTCTTCCTTCGAACAGCTAAGTTCACTTTATCAACCACTTGTTTCCTTTGTATTTTGTTCAGTTTGAAAAAGAGATTTAGAACACATGTTGCGGCTCTTCGATCAACACTTCGTAGTTCCCATTTTGAAACATCACTGTAAGATACAAGTACATGCCGGTCATTGTTTTCTAATCTTTTCTGTCCACAATATATAGTTGGAAAAGAGAGTACTTCGGCATCTTTATCATGATAAATGCTAAGTGGTTGTTGTCCTTCGCCAGGTGCTAAAACTAGGCCTTTGTTGGTATCAAGATTTGTTTGGTCGATGAGTGTGTCAGAATTGCCTTGAATGCGATCATCTTCATGGATTTCGATAAATGTATCTTGGTTTTCTAACTCGTTTTCAGGATCAGTAAATGCTTCTGAATAAACAATTTCAGATCGTCTACCATCTGCAGTGTCCGAACAACGTGTAAATTTGTCGTTTAAGTTTTGTGGTCTTGTAAATTCTTGAACAATTTCTTGAGCACTATTGGTAGTCTCCTTAACCCAATTCTCATCAATTGCCAGACCAGAATTCTTATACAGCTCACTATTGTTCATAAGCCAGTGTAAAGCTGTGAGTACAACAGTTGGTCGCACATTTTCAGAAAACACACACGATTTGTATGAAAGTCTTTTCTTCAGTTTTACAGACACTGTGAAATGTTCATCCATTTGTCTTGGTAATGCATTCAGTGTCGGCTGAACGTCAATCGGGACGTTGACTACATTGCCTTTTGTTGAATACTGTCCACCTCGTGGTAATTCTCTTATCTGCATAAAGGGTATTCTAAGCGCTACAAGTCGTTCTTCGAGAGGGTGCAACTTCAACCCTGGGGGTTTATCAGGCCAGGTCATCCCATTGGCAACAGAGAGTTTTGGAATTTTACATTTCTTTAATGTGGATAAGCATGTGTGACAAAGCCATTCCTTTCCATCTACAGATTTATATCCTGTATAGTAATCTTTATATGTTTGAAATATAGGAACAGGACAACTCTCTGTTACGCTTTCTCTAAACCATGTTTGATGACAACAGGTACATACATATTCTGGTCCTTTTTCAGTTTTTTTATAGAAAACATTGATACATCCGTCTATATCATGTCCGAAACGTCTTTTTTTACATTGTTCTTTTTCATGCTGAAAATACTCTTGGTTCTTTCGATCTTCTGATTTTCGTTTTCTGTCCGAGGCTTTTTCTTCTTCTGTAATATGCCTTCTTCTTTCAGATTGTTTCATTCTTTCAATTGTGAGGAAAGTTCTATCCTGTCGCAGTTGTCTCTTTCTGGTCAAATCTGCCTTTGACTCCGCTTGTGAAAACGCTGGATCAAGTCTAGCTTTTTTCTTCAATAATCTTTCTTGTTCTAAAAACTGAGAATCTTCTCTACATTTCCGCTTACAATTCAGATCTATCACCCTGTGCTTTTCCGGTTCTTTTTGCCTAGATTTTCGTTTACTTTGGATATCTATTACTCTGTGCTTTTCCGGTTCTTTTTCCCTGGCTGTCCTCTTAGTTTGTTTTTCAATCACTAAGAAGCTTGGATCATTCCTTGCTTTCCGTTTACTTTGGACATCAATTACTCTGTGCTTTTCCGGTTCTTTTTCCCTGGCTGTCCTCTTAGTTTGTTTTTCAATCACTAAGAAGCTTGGATCATTCCTTGCTTTCCGTTTACTTTGGACATCAATTACTCTGTGCTTTTCCGGTTCTTTTTCCCTGGCTGTCCTCTTACTTTGTTTTTCAATCACTAAGAAGCTTGGATCATTCCTTGCTTTCCGTTTACTTTGGACATCTATTACTCTGTGCTTTTCCGGTTCTTTTTCCCTGGCTGTCCTCTTACTTTGTTTTTCAATCACTAAGAAGCTTGGATCATTCCTTGCTTTCCGTTTACTTTGGACATCTATTACTCTGTGCTTTTCCGGTTCATTTTCCCTGATTTGCGTTTACTGTGCACATCGATTACTCTGTGCTTTTCCGGATCTTTTTCCCTAGATTTCCGTTTACTTTGGACATCTATTACTCTGTGCTTTTCCGGTTCATTTTCCCTAGATTTGCGTTTACTTTGGACATCTATTACTCTGTGCCTTTTCGGTTCATTTTTCCTAGATTTCCGTTTACTGTGAACATTCAATACCCTGTGCTTTTCCGGATCTTTTTTTCTAGATTTCTGTTTACTTTGGACATCAATTAATCTGTGCTTTTCTGGATATTTTTCTCTAGCACTTGATTTGTGTCTTTTGTCAGATTCTTTCAATATATTTTTCTTTAAACTTCTTTGTCTCATTTTCTTCATGTACGTACGCATGTACTCTCGCCGTATACAAGAATGTATTGTTTTGTTACTTTTATGGTCAGTTGAAGATTTTTTCTTCTTTAATATTTGTCTTTTTTCTGATCTTGAAAATATAACAGAAGTCTATCATTTGCCGTTTCTTCAGTCAATCTTGTAGTCTTCTCAGAACTCGTTGGTGTCTGATCAGTACAATTGTCTGAACTTATCCTCAATATCTCGACAGCTGTTACTTCGAAAAGATCATCTGCCCGATAAGCCATTGATTGTGCTAGACGAAGACAATGTTCAAATACATCGTGTATGTCACTATAATGTAGCACAATACTTGATCCATTTGGATCAACAGAACCAGTCAAGTTTCTAGAGTGAGAGTCGCTAACACAGTAAATGTTATTCTGCTTAATTACAATGAATGTACTTCCTTTGAATGTTACAATAGCAGCATCACTACTGTTTTGAAGTAAAGCAGCATGTAATGCTTCAGCCAGTGTTACAAACTGCAGTTCATCTAGGTTTTCTCTCGTATTGCCCAGTGTTCCCATCAGTGATTCTTGAAATGCAAAATTGTACAGATTACCATTTGTATATTCCACTGAACCACGAATGTCATTAATGGCTAGGAGCTCATGATGGATTGTGCTACTTCGCTGCAAAAATTCATACATTTCGTTTCCATTTACAAGTATATGGTCTACATCATTTGATGTCCAAATTGTTGTTGGTTTCTCTTGACTGTATATGAGAGCTGATAGACTATTCATTACACACTGTTTACCAGCATTGTCCTGAAATCTTGGATGGCTTTGGTCGAAATGACCCTGTATTGGTACTGGCAAACTCGAAATATCTGTGTTTCCTTCGAATCTATGTTGTGAAATTATACCCCGACACATTTCTGCTGATTCATGTTCTCCTTCAGCATCTATAACATCATCATAATGAGTGTCATGTGTTGAAACAAATATTTTGTCCGTTTGCTTATCAACAGGAAGTTCAGGTAGGTAAGGTTTGCATGGTTTTTTATGTTCAGTGTTTGTAATAGATGTATTCAATAGCTTGCTCATAGTTCTTGAGGTGGTTGGATTTGTTCGTTTGTTCTTAGTTCTTGCAACTTTTGTACATAATTTCGATACCACTGCATTGCACGGTGGCAATGGCACCCTCGGTGAGGTGCAAACGGAAGGTTCCGAGTCAGTGGCGGTTGTCTGCCCTGCACCATCAATTCTACTATCCGGTGTAGCTGATGGTGGCACACTCGATGGTGTACAGACGCACGGATGCGAATCAGACCTCGGTGGGACATCCCTGTGTGGGATGGACAGACTTCCCTGAGGAGTTGTCAACCTCGGGGCATTTGAAGATTTTCCCTCCAGAAGGGATGGTTCTTCCAGACCATGGAATGACGAATGAGAATTTTCCGCCCTCCTCTGTCTCATCCGCGACTTCTGCTGCTCACCCTGTCGACGCGAGGATTTGCGTTTCCTTCCCATGCTGTGAAATATATACATCCATTAAAACTTGTATGGCTAATGTCAACATATGATGGTGACAATTTGACAAATTTACTGTCTGTGCCAGATAATATATCCGAGACGTTTTCGGCGATATTTCGGAGACAATTGATTGGTTATTGAAAATTCAAACAGGAGATAAACTAACAAGATTTCAATTGAACCCAAAATACGCCCGTAAAAAAATACAGTCGATAAACAATTTTATCTACTGAATGTTTTTATAGACAAAGGTTAACAATACAAGTGAACCTACCTGGACTGTATGTTGTTTGTATTGTTGCAATAGTCATAATACTGTAAATATGCGCTCATCTATGTATCAGTAACTTTAAAACAAAATGTGTGTTTATAGTAAAAGCTGCAAAAGTAAGCTCATCAGCCTGATGAATGGGGTCGAAATAACAGTAGATGCCAAATACAAGGATTTCAGACTAAAATCAAGGGGAGTAATTGAAGAAAACATCGAATCAGCTCAAAAACAGTTTGTGCACATCTACACATGGTACCGATCATATGTACCAAATTTCAAAAGAATCCATCGAAAAGTCTGAGACGAGTTGCGTTTACGAGGACAGTAGTTGCAATAAAAGATTTCAGACAAAAATCAAGGGGATTAACTCAAGAAACTGTCCAATGAACTCGAAAAAAGTTTGTGCACATGTGCACTTGGCACCAATCATTTCAAATCAATGCAATGAAACTGCTAGGACGAGTTTCGTTCATGAGGACTGTAGGTGCCAAATAAAAGGATTCCAGACTAAAATCGAGGGGGGATAACTCAAGAAAACGTCGAATTGGTTTGAAAAAAGTTCATACACATCTACACATGATATCATGTGTATCAAATATCAGAAGAATCCATGGAAAACTCTGAGACGCGTTGCATTCATGAAGACAGTGGGTGCCAAATAGAAGGATTTCAGACCAAAATCAAGGGGAGTAACTCAAGAAAACGTTTAATCGGGCTGTAAAATGTTTGTGCACATCTACATATGATACTGATCATGTGTATCAAATTTCAGAAGAATCCATGGAAAACTCTGGGACAAGTTGCATTCACGAAGACAGTGGGTGCCAAATAGAAGGATTTCAGACCAAAATCAAGGGTAGTTACTCAAGAAAACGTCGAATCAGGCCGAAAAAAGTTTGTGCACATCTACACATGGTACCGATCATGTGTATCAAAATGCAGAAGAATCCATTGAAAACTCTGGGACGAGTTGCATTGACGAAGACAGTAGGTGCCAAATACAAGGATTTCAGACCAAAATCAAGGGGAATAACTGAAGAAAACGCTGAATCGGAACGAAAAATGTTCGTGCACATCTACACATGTTGCCGATAATGTGTACCAAATTTCAGAAGAACCCATTGAAAACTCTGAGACGAGTTGTTTTGACGATGACAAGGTTTCGAATACATGGATTTCAGAACAAAATCAAGGGGAGTATCTCAAGAAAATGTCGAATCAAGCCGAAAACAGTTTGTGCACAAGTGACATCTACACATGGTACCGATCACGAGCACCAAATATCAAAAGAATCCACTGAAAACTCTAGAGGACGAGTTGTGTTGACGAGAAAAAGTTTACGGATGAACGATGCCATACCTCTAGCCGAGTTGCATTGACAAGAAAAAGTTTACGGATGGGCGTATAAAAAGTACCAATTTTATTCCAAAGTATCAAGAAAATCCTCAACTAATCGCGAAAACAAGAATTAGATGGAAGATTCGTAGGTTATTTTTTGACGTCATGACGTCAAGTCTGCATGTTATAACATTGCCAGATCAGCATCATCATAGCCCCAAAATAACATGGTAGGTATTGGTGATTTGCGTCAATTCCCAACAGATTTTAATGAAATATGGGAGAAAAAATAGTATTTTTTAGTTGATAGACTGTCTGAAGTTTCAATGCTGTACGATAAATTGTCTCCGAAATATTGCCGAAAACGTCTCGGAATATATTATCTGGGACAAACTGTTGTTGTTGTGCCGTCACAACATGACACTGTTCTGACAAACAATGACCTAGCCATAAATAATGTTCGGTACAGAGATTTTTTTGTAAATATTACACATCAAAATTTACATTCTGCTAGCCCTGATAAGTTTTAATCACGTTGCAAGTTTCATTTCTGTGAGGCCTAAAAAGCGCAGGTCGCCGCGCGAAACACCGCATCAACAGTTCAACATTGGCATAATTTCCGATGATCACAAGCGCCTTCCTTCCACAAAAAAAAAATCCATATTCCAAACTACGGTACCGTACTTTCGTGTTTCATCAGTGTTAACATTGGAATTATCCGTTATGTAGTTCAGAGTTGTCCGCTAAAACGCTTGGGACTATTTATTGTCAATTATGAATAAACAATACGGGATAACAAATTGATCAGTACACTTACTTGTCAAAATGGCTACTGATTTGAAATAAAATGTCTATCCTATTATTACTCTCGTCAGCCAATCAAAGCTGTCGTTGGATGAGCTATTGGAAATCCCCACGCCCCAAGTTGAATCCTGCCAATATTAAGATGGGCACAGCTGTCTGCTCAGTGAAAAGGTCCAATCTGTGACAATCGCATTGTGTTCACTTTGGGAACTCTTGCTGAGTTTATATTGCTAATGATATATTTTCGGCCTCATGTCCAATTTTAAACAAATTGGCGACGACCAGAAAAATAAGAAACAACATATTAATAAACCAGTGACAGTCTCTACCAATCTGTAGGGGAGAGTGGGGCAAGCTTCAATATGGGCTTGCGATTAGTTCTCGTACGCTTTTCACGGTTTGTTTTAATTTCATACGAAAGTAATTTCTTGAGAGACACAAAAACTGACATGACTAATGACGGGTTCACGACCCTTCCCTCGGAGGAGTTTAGGGACCGTTCAAAATTTATCTTGAGGGGGGGCCGGTGGAAATTCAGCTGATGACCCTAAGTTATGTGTGACCCCCCCTCCTTTGGCTGGAAGGTTACCAGTGACCCCCCTCACCTGATACCATATTTATCAATGACCCCCCCCCCCCATCTCACCACAAACACACGCCCAATTCCAACGAATCCAGGTCATTTCCCCCAGTGGACATTCCCTCCAGTGGACATTCCCACCATGGACATTTCCTTCAATGGACATTTCCCCCACCCTATACTTTTAGGTTATTTTAAGCATAGTTTTTAAATAATTTGGCACATCATATATTTTATAGTACATTTTTAAACAATAAAATGGATCGCATAGTGATAACATATAAATCATATACATATATATATTTTAACATTTTAAGAAAACATTATATCACATTGTGGTAAAATAAAAGATGTATTTTTTAACAATATTATTTTGTTATATTTTTTACCTCAGTTTTCACTTCAGTTCGGTTTTATTCTCATCAAATGGCTTCATGACACCGACCTATGAACAGTTAATGTTACGCTATATACCATGTATACATCTTTTATATTGTTTTAAAATGTGCTGACTGTATAATACTGATATATACTGTGTATATGTATAATAACTTATCACTTTGTGACTCAATTATCGTAAAACATATGTGGAAATCCTTATATCTTTATATATAGAAAAAAAATTGCGTTATTACAAAATTATTTAAAAACCATGTTCAAAATAACCTAAAAATATAGGGTGGAGGAAATGTCCACTGGAAGAAATGTCCACTGGAAGAAATGTCCACTGGGGGAAATGTCCAAGGGGGAAATGTCCGTACACCATTCCAACATAGCCAGGGGCACTAAAATGATGCAGTGTGAAATTATATTAAGACCGATTGAAAACACGTTAATAATATGAAGAGCTATTCGTTGATAAACTGATTCGCGGTATGGTATTATACATATGAAAAAGTGACAGGGAATGTGACACAGTTCTGCACTACGACGTAACTGCGAGGAGCGAGGAGATTACATTCTGTATGACGTATTTATTCGCATTCACCGGTTTGAGGTAAAATTATGTCATACTGCATAATTATGATAGATAATACTACATACAACCGCTCAGGGAAACAATGAGGTTATGTTTGTTATACTGACACAGAGATAAACTTTATAAAAATACGGACGAATCCGACATGATTAATTTCATGCATTCATCATGTCGACTTCGCTACAAAAAATAGACGGCATTTTATTATTATAAAACTATTAAAATTATTATATTTTATAATATTATCCTCATCATGACTTTAACTACCGTCAGTGCAACTTGTCTTGTAGTACGCCACAATTTATTTCTTCAACTTTGGGGCAGCATAAATTATTGAAATTATTTGTTTCAGTCTCAAAATTCAGGCTATATTCATTTAGCTAGTCAATGTCCACAAGGTCCAGGCTGCACTGCACCTGGATGTGTTTAGATAAAGGATATGCTATAGACGCACTGTGTACTAACTCAAATCTAGCTGAATATGGGCCTAGCTTTTAATACATCTTGAGAAGAGTAAATATGATTATAAAGCCATTTACCAGTCTCATGTCCTACTACACTACAGGAGGTTTGTACAGAGATTAATGCTAACAGAACATAGGTCTATCTATGGTACTGTATGCTGTTTAGGCTTATGATAAACCATAGAGCCTACTGTTTTAGTAGGTTCCATGGATAAACAAAGCCCTGTTCTGATACATGTGTTTCCTGATCTAAAGTCCAGCCTGGTTCCTTGACCTGAAAACATGAAATTCATACAGAAGCTCAAGAAATCCTAGCTGAATAGCTGTCCATTTATCACCATCATTTATCAAGTTACTGATGACCCCCCCTCTACACACAGTCTAGTTACACATGACCCCCCCTTCGTAGGGCTCGAAGTTATTGGTGACCCCCCCTCAAATTCCACCGGCCCCCCCCTCAGGATAAATTTTGAATGGTCCCTTAGCGGGTTACGTGACCTTTCCCTGCACGTGTGGGAGCAGTTATTAACGGTACCTCTAATCCACGAGAGAGAGAAATTCTCATACAGCAGACGAAAGTCACAATTTTATGCTGAATTGTTGTAAATATCATCATTCATGCATTTAAAAAAATGATTTAAGTAGTTTTAGAAGGAATAATATACACTAATTGAACAATTGACCAATCTGACCTGTTCACAATAAAAGACTGAACAGCGACTGTCGTTATTTCCACGGAAAACGAGATTATTTTACCTCCGGAAAATCTTCGGCAGTCATCGGAAGTATAGCTCGTTGGCCGTCAATAGCTGATAGCGTACTCGCTAATTATCCGATTTTAATTTTGATAATATATTCGGAATCCTGAACAAATACTCATTTCAAAAATATATAGATTGATATATTTATGCTATCTCATGACGAAAAATTCAACCAGAAGATGACACAGGACCTGTACCAAATACGAGAATAAAGATTCATACGAAAATTCAGGATGGCCTAAGAATTCATGATCACAAAGTTTTATGGGCAAATCCAAGATGGCGACCTGGTGGCTATATTGGATTTTCGAAACGGGCCAAAAAAGTTATCTTGCACAATTAGACCCCATGTGGGACCTGTGTATCAAATTTGAGTAAGATCCATGTAGTAGTTCCTGATAATTCACGATAACAATGTTTGAAGGGGAAATTCAAGATGGGGACCTGTGTACCAAATTTGAGAAAGATCCATGTAGTAGTTCCTGATAATTCACGATAACAATGTTTCAAGGGGAAATTCAAGATGGGCGCCTGATGGCCATATTGGATTTTCGAATCTGACCAAAAAAGATAACTTGCACAACTAAACCTCAAGGGAAACCTGTGTAGCAAATTTGACAAAGATCCATGCAATAGTTCCTGAGAATTCACGATAAAAATTTGTTATGGGGAAATTCAAAATGGCCACCTGGCAGCCATATCGTATCGTATCGTTCGTAAATTCCTCCTCTACATAGGAGCACCTCCCTGCGGAGTACATACCCATTATTATACAATCAAATGGAACCACTCAATATTCCCCATAGCTCGACCATCGTGCTGTGAAGTGAACATTTATTATACAATTCTACAATTGGACGAACTACTATCCTGAAAGTACATTAATACAATTCTACAATTTGGACGAACTACCATCCTGAAAGTGCTGTGATAGTCTAACCATGTGAACTTCCTAGCGGTGTATGCGATGTACTACTGTGAGTGAATTTATATAGCGGTCACTGAAAGACACCCAGGTACTTTATTCCCCAAGTGCCTCCGCTGGCGAAGGTCTAGCGTAGCAACTATTTCCACCATCAGTCCATTTTACCCTGGACACTGAATCAGCCCAGCGCCTTGTGAATAGGCGAGTATATATGTAAGCGGTCACTGGCGAGGCGCGAATCCATATTGGATTTTCGAATCGGACTAAAAAAAGGTAACTTGCACAACTGAACCCCGAGGGGAACCTGTGTACTAAATTTGAGAAAGATCCATGCAGTACTTCCAGAGAATTCACGATAAAGTTTCATGGGGAAATCCAAGATGACTGCCTGTTGGCCATATTGGATTTTTAAATCGGACCAGAAAAGGTATCTTGCACAACTAGACCCAAATGGGAACCTGTGTATCAAATTTGAGAAAGATCCGTGCAGTACTTCCCAAGAATTCACGATAACAAAATTTCATGAAGAAATCCAAGATGTCTGCCTTGTGGCCATATTGGATTTTCGAATCGGACCAATAAAGATATCTTGCACGACTAGACCCCAAGGGGAACCTATGTACCAAATTTGAGAGAGATCCATGCAGCACTTCCTGAGAATTAACGATAAAGTTTCATGGGGAAATACAAGATGGCTGTCTGGCGGCCATATTGGATTTTCGAATCGGATCAGAAAAGATACCTTGCAAAACTAGACCCCAAGGGGAACCTATGTACCAAATTTGAGAGAGATCTATGCAGTACTTCCTGAGAATTCACGATAACAAAGTTTCATGGGAAATCCAAGATGGCTGCCTGGTGGCCATATTGGATTTTCGAATCGGATCAGAAAAGATATCTTGCACAACTAGACCCCAAGGGGAACCTATGTACCAAATTTGAGAGAGATCCATGCAGTACTTCCTGAGAATTCACGATAACAAAGTTTCATGGGGAAATCCAAGATGGCTGCCTGGTGGCCATATTGGATTTTCAAATCGGACCAAAAAAGGTTTCTTGCACAACTAGACCCCAAGGAGAACCTGTATACCAAATTTGAGAAAGATCCATCGGTAGTTCCTGAGAAATCGCGATAACAAGAATTGTTTATGGACGGACGGACGACGGACGACGGACGGACGACGGACCACGGACGAAAAGCGATTTGAACAGCCCACCATTTGGTGATGGTGGGCTAAAAATCGACCAAAAAATGCTGTTTTGAAAATGACGT
Source organism: Hanleya hanleyi (assembly GCA_036873755.1). Lineage (NCBI taxonomy): Eukaryota > Metazoa > Mollusca > Polyplacophora > Lepidopleurida > Hanleyidae > Hanleya > Hanleya hanleyi. Next base: position 11,290 of record JAVTVY010030536.1, on the reverse strand, counting down.
CACTGTGACGTCATCAAAGCGGCCATCTCGGATTTTTTACATTTTCTGGTAGAGTGTGACGCAAGGGAATAGTGTGGTAAGTTTCAGTCCCCTAGCCCAAGGGGTAAGAAAAATAATTAGGGGGGCCCCTCCCCCCCCCGGCCAGTGCAGGTCCCAAAAAGCCCAGGCCGGATAGGGTTAACTAAGCTGCACTCGAAAATTGCAGGTACACTTTTTAGTGAAAACGACTTTTGCAGATGTGCAAATTGTTTTCGCGAAACCGTGAACACCGAGGCCTTTCTAATGTATTATCGAGGTCGCTGATCACAAATCCGATATCATAATTGACCTCGACCTTGACCTCAAAATCGGGTATTGAATCTTGTTAGAAGGTCACAAGATATAGGCGGACGATCTTGACCTTTTGGTATGTAATGACCCCTTGACCTGTGCGTTGGCCTATGACCTCGACCGTGACCTCCGACCTCTGCTTGACCCTACCAGGCGTGGGCCCCCTGCCAAACTTTCTGCCCTATCTCCGGAACAACAAAAAATGGAGAGCTAAAGCTCCGTGACTTTATAGTTTATCTTATTGGGGTCATTTTGAGCCATTTGCATAACCCTCCGAGCAGAGGGTCATGGGCAAATTCAAGATGGCGGTCACATGGGGTACCAGAAAAGTTATGTTTTCGTCATATTTCTTCAAAATTTCTGCTTTTCCGCGATGAAAAGTGGGCAAAAACTATTTTACCTCACATCACATTAATATTCACTAATTTATCATGCAGTTTTTGCGGAGAAATTGCATAAATAAAAAAATCGGAAAATCTGACCGAAAATTCGACCTAAAAATGCCGTTTTTGAAAATGACGTCACTGTGACGTCATCGAAGTAACCATCTTGGATTGTTTTTACATTTTCTGGTGGAACTTGACCCCAGGGGTATAGTGTGGTAAATCTCATCTTCCTAGCTCAAGGGGTAAGAAAAATAATTAGGGGGCTATTTCGCCCTCCCCAGGCCTGGACAGGTCCCAAAAAGCCCCAGCTTCACATTTTCAAGTTAAATACTACACTAACGTTCCGTCATTTACCTTGACTTAACGAATGGAGTAAACTGTTCAGACCGGGAAACGCACGTGATGTCATATAGCCAATCAAGATTGACGTTAATTTCCTTCGAATAGCTAATCAAATTTGAATTTTAAAGAGGTCATACATTGCACTCCTCCTAATATGGACCACGAAATATTTATAGTGCTATGATATCACCAGACATGTATTCTGATCAGATAATGTGTTACGTTCAGCCAAGGCAACACGTGTAGTGTTAGACTTGGGTAAGCGAAGATGAAAAAGCCCAGGCCAGATAGGGTTAAGAAAAGCAATAGTGCCATCGAAATGCACTATTGCGAATTTGGACCTTGGTTTAGAGGTCAAGGTCGAGGTCACACGTCAACGCATAGGTCACGGGGTGATCACATATTAAAAGGTCAAGGTTGTCCGCCTATGTTTTATGACCTTCCGACAAGGTCAAAGTCATATTAAAATGTTCCATACTCGATTCGGAGGTCAAGGACCAGGTCAATTCTGACCTCGGATTCGTGAGCAGCGACCCGATAATACTTCAGAATGGCCTCGGTGTTCAGGGTCTTGCGAAAACAATTTGCACATTTGCAAAAGTCTTTTGGTCTGAAAAGTGTACCTGCAATTTTCGAGTGTAGCTCCGTTCATTTTTGTTGCCAGGGCCCTAGAGACCCATTTCCAGCAGCCAGAAACTAGGACTAACGAATACAAGCCAAAAACCCTGAGGTTTCTAGGTTTTGTAGATTGAAATACAAACGTAGTACGCTTTTCGTTCCCACAAAACATAGGTCGCCTTGACGGGAGTTGTCGAAAATTGAACTTTTAGATAACGATATATGAAAATATGCCAAAAATACTATAAATAAATACAAACACTTTCAACGGAGCAGTTTCCAAAATTATTTATAGTTTTTTTTGGTATGATTTAAAAAAAAAAAATTGTACCCTATAGTTATAACTAGCAATTTGCTGGATGTCAACTTCTTAAATAATGCTGGGATTGACCTCTTGAGGTCATATGTGATGTCTCCGCGGTCAGTGATCCATAATCCGAGGTCAAATTCTATATCCAGAGCGTAATTCTCGTGTTATGACCTCATGATTTTTTTGTCAATTATAGTTGCAACTATCACGTTAGACAAATAATTCAGTTCATTGTTCTGTATAAATTGCTGGAGTAAATTTGACGGTGTTAACCATGAAATCTGTAACATGTATAGCAGTTTTGATATGTGGTGCAGTCGATGAGGGTTATAGTCCTTAAGAGTCAGTCATAATGTTTTGTCAGTATTAGCAAAATTGCGTGCATTACTGTTTCAAAGACATTTATTGATAAGTTTTCTATGGGAATAACCAGAGTAAATTCAGATAAAGTAAAAGCGAAGACCACAGTACTGTCAGAGTGCATTTATTGAATAAATAATAGGCTTTGTCGGAAGTTCTGAACTGAAGCGAGTGTTTGTGTTTATTTCATGGGGGAATTCTCCAGATCCTGAGTGTAACACATATATTTAAAACAGCTGTTTTGTAACATTTGTGTAAAAATATGAAGTCATAATATTTATATCCAAGAGATAAAAATTTTAAAATGTGTACATAAAGATTCATACAACGATACGTTATAACTCGTTTATGTTTAAAACATAAAACTTTAAGATCAATCGCTGGACAATCCATAACGCTAGCGTTTTCTGACTAAAGCCTGTCCATTTTAATTAGTCGTCCACTTTGGAGCTTATTTTCTTTTTTTGTAGCGTGTAGAACAAACTGAACTCTACAAAATGACTACCATTTCTTCGTGATATGGACAATATATCACGCTTGAAATAACTTTGTAATTCTCTCCATATAAAACTCCAGTATGGTTGTTTCATGTACTCGATCTCAATTACACAGGGAGACGAGTAGTAGGTAGCACGCATCCGTCACAGAAAGTGCCTCACTGCGCATGCGCAGGATTTATTTTGGGGGCGTGGCTATGTGTGTGCGCATGCGTGAGATTATGCAAATGAGTTATATGCAAATGAGGTCATTGGGTATATTCAAGATGGCGGCTTGTTTTAGTATGGGAGGGTGGTTTGGATTCAAGATGGCGGCTTGTTTTAGTATGGGAGGGTGGTTTGGATTCAAGATGGCGGCTTGTTTTAGTATGGGAGGGTGGTTTGGATTCAAGATGGCGGCTTGTTTTAGTATGGGAGGGTGGTTTTCAAGATGGCGGCTTGTTTTAGTATGGGAGGGTGGTTTGGATTCAAGATGGCGGCTTGTTTTAGTATGGGAGGGTGGTTTGGATTCAAGATGGCGGCTTGTTTTAGTATGGGAGGGTGGTTTGGATTCAAGATGGCGGCTTGTTTTAGTATGGGAGGGTGGTTTGGATTCAAGATGGCGGCTTGTTTTAGTATGGGAGGGTGGTTTGGATTCAAGATGGCGGCTTGTTTTAGTATGGGAGGGTGGTTTGGATTCAAGATGGCGGCTTGTTTTAGTATGGGAAGGGTGGTCGGATTCAAGATGGCGGCTTGTTTTAGTATGGGAGGGTGGTTTGGATTCAAGATGGCGGTTTGTTTGTGTGTGTAATGGGTTTTTCCCCAGCCCTCATTTGCATATGTTCTTTTCAAGATCCCCAGCATGTCACTCGTTGGATTCAAGATGGCGGCTTGTTTTAGTATGGGCGGGGTGGTCGTGTTCAAGATGGCGGTTTGTTTGTGTGTGTAATGGGTTTTTCCCCAGCCCTCATTTGCATATGTTCTTTTCAAGATCCCCAGCATGTGACTTTCCCGATGCCCAGCCCTCATTTGCATATGTGTTTCAAGATCCCCAGCCTGTCACTTTCCCGATGCCCAGCCCTCATTTGCATATGTGTTTCAAGATCCCCAGCCTGTCACTTTCCCGATCCCCAGCCCTCATTTGCATATGTGTTTCAAGATGGCGGCTTGTTTTTGTGTGTTAGGGGTGGTCGTGTTCAAGATGGCGGTCTGTTGTCCGCTGAAAATATGCAAATGAGGTCAATGGGTTATAAAAGGAGTCGATTTTTAGGGTCAGGGTGTATTCAATCTGACTTACCTGACCTGTCTCCCAGCCAGCCAGCCAGCCAGTCAGCCACGCAGCCAGCACAGCCATCCATTTACTTTTTTCCAGTAAGCATGAGACGTGGAGAAGATTTTCCCTTCGACCCAGCAGCACCTCCGGTTAAGTCTTGCCTGAAGATGCACGTGTCAGGGCCATTTATCAACGACACTGGGCTACCATGCGCCATTGTTTTCACCGTGATCGTCGTCTTTTGGACTTATACAATTTTCGGCTGGAGGACCTCACGTATCTCACTACATATGCCGAGAACATTTTCAAAGATCAGGTGACAGCCTATAAGTTGAATGTCACATTTGGGTATATCTTACGACATAAAGAGACCGACCAACTGCGGTATTTCTATCCCAGTAACAATTCGTATGTGTTTGACCAGCCATTCACCATCACGGATGCGATTTCTCTGGAGCCGGTGGTCGAGCAACTCACTACATTAGACCCGTTGGAGTGGGCCCGCCTGCAACGCCCCAATACACAATGGTTGGTGGAAATGGTGACTAACGTCACATTTTTCGTCACGAAAATGCGAGATCACCCGATCGGTGCTCCTGTACAACTTCCCCCGTGGTTGATTCTTCGAAAAGGCCTGTATGGATTAACAGCAGGACGAAAGGGGCCCTACAAAGACCGGAAATGTCTGTTTCGGTGTTTGGCCGTGCATCTGGACGCGTGTAACCCCCAGGCTTGTGACACAGTGGCCGATGGCTATTGGGAAGAATATCTAGAGCAGCACGACATGGATAAGCGGCACTTCCGTGGAGTTCCCTTTAAGCATTTGGATGATGTGGAAACATTGTTCGATATTAATATCTTTGTTTATCGATTACGACGGGAGGATGACGACACCTTTGTGGCTGAATTGGTTCGTCGATCCACAGAACGGTATGCTGCTACGATGAAAGTGAATGTGTTCGATGACAATGGCGTGAGTCATTTTTCGCTCATTACCAATATGAGCCTGTACGCTCAGTCTTTCAGTTGTGCCCAATGCCATCGTGTGTTTCATCGCTCCAACGACTTACATTGCCACGAGAAAATCTGTGACAACAGTGTCAAGCGAGTCTATCTGGGTGGAGTGTATCATAATACACCTACTATTTTTCAGGAACTGGCCGATGAGGGTATCATCATACCGGAAGAGGACCGTTATTTTCCCTACCGGGCATGCTATGATTTTGAGGCCGTGTTGGAGCCCATGGACCTGTTTTCGGCTAAAACGCAGTGGACACAGCGACATATCCCCCTCAGTGTCAGCATTTCATCCAATGTACCTGGCTATGACGCTGCACCGGTGTGTTTCGTGTCCACGGGAGAAGCCCATGAGTTGATCACCCGTATGATGGAGTATTTAGAGCGAGTGAGTGCGGCCAGTACGGAATTGTTGGTGGCCAAGTTCGACGACGTACTCACCCAGCTGGACGACCGCATTCCTGAACCGGGTGTAGCGTTCAGCGACGATGAAGAGTCCGAGTCCGAGCCCGAGTCCCAGCAGTCCCAGCCTCTGCAGTCGCAGGATGTCCCATTACCTAAACCGTATGCAGAGAAATTGAAGTTACGGTTCCTTCAATACTTAGGTCAGTTACCGGTGCTCGGCTTCAATTCGGGGCGATACGACTTGAACCTGGTCAAGGAATTTCTCTATCCTTACTTAGCGCAGTCCGATACCCTCAAGTCGGTGATCAAGAAGATCAACAACCACATGGCCCTCACTACCACATCACTGCATTTTCTCGATGTACGGAACTATTTAGCTCCAAATTGTAGCTATGACCAGTGGGTCAAGGCCTATGACTGTGCACAAACCAAAGGTTACTTTCCTTACACCTATATGACCAGCCTGGACCGCTTAGAAGACACCCAGTTACCACCTCGGGAAGCGTTTTACAATGACCTGAAAGGGGAAGCTCTGCCGGAGGCCACCTACATCGAACTCCAGCAGGTATGGAACTGCCACAGCATGAAGACGTTGCGAGATTTCCTGGTGTGGTACAACAATTTGGACGTCGTGCCCTTTCTCGAAGCGGCCGAGAAAATGGTGCAACTCTTTCGTCGCCAAATGCATGTGGACATCTTCAAAGAGTGTTTAAGTTTACCGGGTCTGGCGCTTCGCCATCTCTTTCAAGAGTGTCCAACCTACTTCTCGCTCATTCAAAAAAAAGATGCAGACATGCACGATTGTCTGAAGCGGAACATTGTGGGTGGTCCCAGTCTTATTTTCCACCGCTACCATGAGAAGGACGTCACTACGCTCCCTAGTGGTAAACCCTGTGCCAAAATCATTGGTTTTGACGCCAATGCGTTGTACCTGTGGTCGCTCGCCCAACCTATGCCGAGTGGGCATTATACACGTTGGGTGTCAGAAGGTGAGCATTTTACACCTGAACGGACGCCGTATAAACATCTTGCCGACCAGTGGATAGACTGGGAAGCATATCGACGGGCCATTTATATTCGTCACCAGACCAACGCCACGGAGAAGCGGATAGGGGATCGCCGACTGCCCGTCGATGGGTTTGCCCTTGTACGAGGCACACCCACTGTATTTCAGTTTTACGGGTGTTACTGGCACGGTCACGAATGTCATTTTAGTGCGGGACGCTTCAATCAGCGACGTGGAAAATCGGCACAAGAATTACGGGACGAAGTAGTGATCAACGGTGATTATGTCAAAGAGCGAGGATTCCATCTCATAGAGATGTGGGAGTGTGAATTCCACACGATGTGCCAGGCCCTGCCCCATTTACAACGGTTCTTAAAAGAGCGTGAATATCCCTTGAGTCGTCGGCGACTGCTCAGTCTACCTCAGATGTTGGACGCCATTCGTTCGGGTCAGCTCTACGGCTTTGTAGAATGTGATGTGCACGTTCCCGACACTCTCAAGCCCCTCTTCGCCCAGTGTCCGCCTATCTTCAAGAACACGCTGGTGGGTCGGTCTGACATTGGTGAGATCATGAGCGCCTACGCGGAGCAACACGAGTGTTTATCTAAACCGCGCCGCATGTTGATTGGAAGTATGTGGGGCGAAAAGATCTTGCTGGGCACCCCCTTACTGGAGTGGTATATGAAACACGGTTTGGAAATTACTCAAATCTATCAGGTAATCCAGTACGTACCTGAGGCTTGTTTTGCGGAGAATGCGGACCTCGTAACGAAGGCCCGTCGTCAAGGGGATCAAGACCCGAGTCAGGCCATCATGGCTGAATGTTGGAAACTCACTGGCAATGGTTATTATGGAAAAACGGTAACCAATCAGGATAAGCACGTCAATGTGAACATTTGCACGACTACAAAGCCCGCAAAAAAGTCAATTCCCCGCTGTTTCGGTCCGTGGAGGTGATCGATGACGATACCTATGAAGTCACGTCAGCCAAGAAGACTATCCGGTATAATTTACCCCTCCAAATTGGGTGTATGGTCTATCAGATGGCCAAGCTGAGGATGCTGGAATTCATCTATGATTTTATGGGTGTGTATTTTGATCCCTCAGACTGGCAACTCATGGAGATGGACACAGATTCGGCCTACATGGCCGTTTCCCATCCGGACTGGGAGTCACTCGTTAAACCCGAGTTACGGGAACAATATGAGGCGGAGCGGGACCAGTGGCTACCCCGACGCGATCACTACACGTACGACAAGCGGACACCGGGGCTCTTCAAGCTGGAGTGGAGCGGAGATGCTATGATTGCGCTCTCCTCCAAGACCTACTACTGTTACGGAGGAGATGGAGAGGATAAGTTTAGCTGCAAAAGAGTGAGCCGGCGCGATCCCAACATAGACAAAGAGCTCTACCTGGGTGTATTGCAAAGCCAGGCCAGTGCGAGTGGCACTAACCGAGGATTCCGGGTCGTCGACCACCAGATGCGGACCTATATCCAGCAAAGAGACGCCTTTACTTTCTTTTATCCCAAACGAAAAGTATTGGCCGACGGTGTGAGCACTACCTACTTGGACTTGTAAAAATGTGGAACATTAACTGTGGATACACGAGTTATAAAACTGTAAAAGTCAGAATGGCCGAGTGGTCTAAGGCGCCAGTCCTAAAGGCTGGTGGGGAAAACCCGCGTAGGTTCGAATCCTACTTCTGACAAACTTTTTTTGTATATACTACTACTATTCTATGTGTACATACCTCTACTATTTGTACCCTGTATTTGTATAGTCTAATCCTTGCTTGTTGACTTAAATAAAAAGAGAAAGTCAAAACCCATTATTGTGTTTTTTTTCATCAATTTTATTCAACGTCAGAACAATATAACGTCATAACAATAATAAAACAAGATGCGCGCACAGTACATTAAGTTAACCAGAGAAATGGAGCATGCACATTAAAACGAGAGGCCGTCCAGTCATAGACGAGGACATCCCGGTCTTCGGCTTGACAATAATCATCAAACATATGTACAATGGTGGGCATAGAATGTCCTCTACCCCGGTGAGTGAGATAAAACACACAGTACTGTCCGCACACACTACTCAAGGGGCCTTGTAATCTTTGCGTATTCCAACGCCACTCTGTCGTAGAGACGTCCATGAATTTCACCAAATCGGCATGGAGGGGTGCAAGTCCGTAGGAATCAAAGTATTCGCCTTGGCCTTGGGTGTCCACGTACACCGCTATCCAATGTTCACCGGGTCGATTCCTCGTGTCTGTATTCAGGATGTAGGCTGCTGGGGTGGTGGAGTGAGTGGGAAACACATTGCGTGGAAACACACCTCGAAAGGGGATCTTGGGATCTCGCTGGAGTATGCTCATCAGCTGCTCTGTATCCATCTTAGGTGGCAAAGTCACACAGCACGTTTCTTTGGTGATCCACGCTGATGACGTTATCAAACTCGGCGTAGCAAATCACGTTAATGGTGTCGGGTACAGGGATGGAGAAACGCAGTTCCAACCGTAGGTTTCCTTTCTTGAGCAAAGCCAGTTGATGATCGTGTTCCAAGGTGGGGGTGAGGTCAAAGGCGAACAATGTGTACCCCTTCATAAAGTCGTCTCGACTGATGGTATTGCCTTCGTCCTGGTTGTTTTGTCCTGTAGCTGTAAACAGGTTCAGGTAGGTCCGCACATAGTTTCCCTTAGTAAAGTCCGGTTGTAATGGTCGGGCTGGAATTTGATGGTCGGCCACGTGCAGTGCCACAAAGTTAATGTTGAAATGTTTAAAATTGAACGGATTCTCAGCCCAATTTCCATTGAATGCGGTGTTGGTCACACACGCCAGGGTAAGACGTTTAGGCAGATCCCCTAGAAATAAATTTTCACGATTGGCCATCATCGTACCTGTCAGTACCTGTGGGCACAGAGAACACCTTGGTCTGTACGCGTCGGATGGGGTACATGGCTGGTTTTTTCGCTAAGGCTTCCATGTGACCCAGCAACACGCCCTGTTGCAAATCTACCGTACGCACAAACAGGGCTGCATCTTCAATGATGATCTGGTAATCGATATCGCCCTCGCCACCGCACATTAAGGCGAACTTAGGTAAGGACCGGATCAACTTGATCTTGATGGATACACCGTTCATCATGTAGCGGTCTTGCATGAACAGATCGGCGTGCAGTCGTCCCATCATATCGATGGACTTGCTTTTGGCTGCCAGTTTTTTGCGTGACTCGAACCCAGCATTGCCACCGGTTATGTTGTCCAGGTATCCGGGTCTATCCCTGAAGTACAGCTCAGCTTGTAAGTGTGATTCTTTGGCATCAATACCGTACGACAACATCGTCTCCATGTAGGCTCGGTACGGGTACGTATTGGTGGACGTGCTGATGAGTTTATCGTTCAGACCTATATCCACCTGTTGGAACAAGGAGTGCAGCCAAACATTCACCGGGCCTACTGGCGCATCGACCGCTATCTCCGTCCCGTCCCTATTCGTTATTTTGGCTTTCACGTACAAGTAGGTGTGGGCTAAATCCAGGTAGGCCGTATCTTTGTTTTCAATGGTAAATTCTACGGGCCCCACCCCCGTCAGGCTAGCCAGGGGTCGATGTTCTACCCAACGTCCTTCGCCTATACTCGTTTGGGTAGGTGGAATAGTCCAAAAATCCAATTCACTGTTGGTAGACGGACACGACTCGGAGTGAATGTATGCCATTATGCGAAGATGTCTCTCCTACTATTACTTCTCTTCTTTTTCTTCTTCTTCTGGGGCGTAGTCCTTCTCCTCTGGGGTGTTGGACGTTGAATGAATGGGGGCAGTGTCGGTCTTTGTCTTTTAAGGGCTTTGGCGATCAAAACGCTGCCCGCTTCTTTAGCCCGGCGTTTCAAAGCTTGTCGGGGTGCTGTGCCTTCCATCACATCACCGGCCACGCGCAATCCACTGCGTACCGCTTGTTTTCCCACCGCTTTCACACCCCGTGTCACCATGGGTAAAAACGTTTTCATAATGCTGCCCAGGATGTTCCCCAATCCGTCACCGCGTTGCATGCGTGCCCCGCTAAACACGGGCAAGTTTCCCCCCGTTTGTTTCTTGTAGTAGTCGGCATAGCTGGGCGTATGGCACTGGTAAGGCACGTACATTATACGAAGTGAGGAGAGCGAGCTTGTCGGAGAGCGAGCTTGTCGGAGAGCAAGTGTCAGCACCACTTTTCCTCGTTCGAATGGGATCGGACGTCCCCTGTCATCTCTTATATCCACCGTGATCGTGCTGATATCGGTATGGCGTACGGGCAGGTACATGATATGGTTGAAACTCTCGGTGGCTTGTTCGCCATACGTCTTGGTAATGGGCACCACCCGTAACAGAGGTGTGTTCACATCACCCACAATATGGCTGTCCACGGCGTCCGAGTAGACGTACAGTGCGTACATACCTACTTTCATAACCATCAAATAATCCCCGTTGACAATGGTGGACCCCTTGTAGATGGAGTGAGGCATCCTTAACATTTGCTGTAGCATAGGACTGAGTTTCACATTCGCGTTAGCGGTCAGCATGATAGAGCTCCTGTCGTTGTGTACGTCGACATCGAACAATATCTCTCTCTTGATGTTCAAGGATATCAGGTGTGTTGCAGCACCCGTGCTGAACTTTAGGGCCTTGTACTCCATCAAGCCATTCAGACCCTCTACGAACGTCTGCGGTGTATCGTATTGGCCTGGGGGCAGCGTCAGTTTGTAGACTTTATCTTCGTAGGTCACTTCGT